>JABCQV010000466.1:0-46065 GCA_013186375.1 Fusarium aywerte | reverse complement strand
GTTTTCTTTTTTCTACCACCGAGGCTTTTTTTCTTTTAGGCTTCTTTTTTGTCTGGGTTTGGGGGGGGGGGCTTGTCTCAGGGAGGAATGTATTCAAATGGACTTCTTTTTTGGAACTTGTACAAATATCGATACCCGCGGTCTCTTTTTGGGCGACTTCTTTCTTCTTGAGAATTAGAAACAAGAATATTATTACCAAGTCATTTTTCTTGCTTTCTTCCCAAACTCTTCGTCCAAAGCTCTCCGAATAAACCCACTTCTCGGCGTCTTTCTGTACCGGCGCTTTGGTAATAATGTTGCTCGAGTATTTCGAGTCCAATTAATTCCAATTAATAATACTCTGTAGGCAGTAAATTATTATGAGTAGGATTGAAACGCTCCAATCACAGGTGCATTTTTCCAACTGCATCGCTATTTCGCCACCTACTAAACCCTTGAAAGGACCCTTGTTTCAGAGGGTGGTTGGACCGTGTGCGTGCCCCGATCCTCTCCGAGAACTGAACACTTTCCCACTCTAAAAACCCTTCCGGGAATTTCCTCAATTACATAATGTAGCCAACCTCACGTCGGCCCTTTTACACCCTTCATGGAGATAGAGATGCAAAGCCCACCACATGGCACCACATCGACACGTAGTACCGGTAACAAGTGAGAGAGAAAAACATTTTATTTCCTAGTCGCTTTGTAGGGCGGGAGGCCTGGTAGTCTCACCTGATTGTTGCTACCTGACAAACCGGGGGAGGTGAAGTACCGAGGAATGTGTCCTTGCATGTCACTTTACGGAATCCCGATAACTCTTCGTCGGTCAATATAGTATCAATCGATATGGTATTCTCGTTGCGCCTTTTGGCCGTCTGCTTCCAACCCTATACGTACAAAAACCAAACACCCCTTCCAACCTGTTGTATGCATGCCCGCTTATGCCTTTCCATTCTGCTTCCTGACATTGTTTCCCTCCACACCTGCCCTGGCACCAGTTTCATGAATCAAAGGCCTGCTTGATTCTTTGATCATTTGTGCACTCAATTGCGCCTGAATACTAGATCCCCACTATCCGTCAAACATTTAGTTGATGTCCCCCCAAACCGAAACGCGCGGGTGACAGAAGCCTTCACCCTCAAATACACATAAATGTCCAGAGCCCTATGGCGCAGTACCTTGCTGGGTAACCGTGATGCTGAATTAAGCTTTAATGTAAAAAGAAAAAGGGAAAAAAAAAAAAGAAAAAAGGAAAGGGGCCGTGAGATATCTTCGTCGTGAACCCATTGTCATGGGCAAAATATGAATTAATAGAATCGAAGGTCTTAAGAGCGATATGTTTGGACCGCTAAATCATGCCACCGGGAAGCGCGTTGCTGCTCGTGCTAGGAGGCAGAGGCGGAGGTGCCATCGGTGGCGGAGGGTTTTGGAGCATCGACCTCGCTCGTGCATTTACGTTGGCCTCACTAGTGGCTTTGCGTAATCTTTGGCGATAGAGTCCGGCACCTTCATCATCTTCACCTCGAGGAACGCTCGGGCTCATAGGGCGGTGATGGGCATTCATTGTAGCATCACCAAGCGCAACCCCTGTGTTCTTGCGTCGGGGGTTGATAGGGGGCAGCGGAGGGGCAGTCACATTGCTGTGAAGGTTGGGAGTAGAGACCGCACCGCCATTGAGAGGTCCAGGTCCAGGTCGAAGACCATCTCGATAACCCATTTGCGAGCCTGAAGGTTTGATATAAGGTTCCGACATATCTCGGTTTCGCATCATGCCACCTGGGACAGGAGGGCCGGGGCCATATGGTCTTTGGGAGCCAGGACCATGACCAGGGAAGCCGTTGGGGGATGGGGCACCATAAGGCGATGAATTGCCGTTGATGGGTGAAATAGGTGAGGGTTGGCCAAGATCATATCCATGCGCAGGATGAATGTGCAAGCTATTCTCTGGGCGGTTGAAACGTCCAGGAGAAGCATTTCCAGGATATGGCTGTTGTGGCATATGCGGTGATCGTCGCATTTCTTGTCCAGGGACCATAGGTGCTCTCATCATCGGGCCCTGTCGAGGCTTCCCGTTAACGCCAACCGGTGATCCCATGGGTCCTGGATAATCATCGCGGGCGACAGATCCATTCCTGAGACGAGGGGGCCGGCTACCTGAGCGTCCTCCGCTGCTTGCTTCGGAACCGCTACGGTCGCGCTCGGAAGGTGCCCTTGATCCAGAACGGGAGCCGGCACGCGAACCGGCGTTGACCCTGGTTTCCTCACTTGGCATACGATTGTAGGAGACTGGAGGTGGTCTGCGTTCCTGGGATGGTGCTCGAGATGAACTGGCAGTTTGAGCTCTCTCTCTGCCTGTGGGAGGGTTCTGTGGACCCTGGCGTCGCTGCTGAACTTCAAGCTCCTTCATCCTTTGGAGTTCTCTGCGGGCTTGTCGGAAAGCTTTGAGTCCGGCGTGAACACCTTCCTTGTCTTCAGAAACCCTCGACACACTGGGTTCGTCAATTGCTTCCGGGGATTGCGTCATTCTGTCATTGCCCTCGAAGGTATCACGGGAAGGGGAAACTGCAGCTGGGACTGGCGAGGCACCTCGAAGACCGAGGAGCTTCTTCGTCTTTGACTGATTAGCAGTTTCCTTGTCTCGTCCTCTTTCAGCCATGGAGCCAACGCTGGACTTGGACTTCAGGATACCCAACGCGTTAGGACGGGGAGGTGGTAGCTCAGACAGGGGTGGAGCTTCTGGTGCGGTGGCGCCACTATCAGACTCAACGAACGAGGTCAGTCTCTCCCTCACACGTCGCGCGCCATCGGCAAGATGACGAGCAAAATCATCTGTCTCCTCCTGAACTGGACGAGTGTCCTGTTTCGGTTCTTGGGCAGACTCAAGCCCAAGCATTGGTTGCGCTTCCATAGCGCCGGAAGGGCTGGTTGGGCTGGCCACGCTACCGTCTATCGACATGGCCAAGTCTCTCTCAATTGACTCCCAAGCATTCGTGTCAAGTGGCTTCGGCTCATAGATATGTGCATCGGGTCTCTCAGGGGGGAAACGGGACGACAAATCAACATCGTTGGGCATACTTCCATAAACCGAAGAGGCGCCACTGTCTGATCGCAGATGTTGCCTTACCATACCACTCAATCCCCCAGACGTTGGTCCTAGAGTGGGAGAATCCTTGGACAGGTCCACTGTCTTAGCAGATGCCACATCCCCCATTTCGTCGCTAATCAATAGCGGTGTTGGCATAGCAGACTGTCTAAAGGCCGGGTGCTCGTTATCCGCTGGTTTCTCGACAGTAACTTGAGGAGCAGTAGTAATACCTGGGCTGCGAATCTCATCATCGTCATCGTCGTTGAAGAAGGTTGAAGGTTGTGACTCTTCCTGGACGGTGGGCTCAGTCTGGAAAGATCCAGAATCATTCTTCTCCACCTGTGGGCGATGAGCAGAGGAGGAACGAGAACGAGGACCTGGCAATGAGGGGCTGGAATCGTTACGAAAGCGGTTGGTGGGAGTTTCCCGGCCTTGTTGCATCTGAACTTGCCTTTGGGCAAATCTCGACTCGTCATATTGATTGTTGTTCCTGCTGAGAATCATGTTTCGGTCAAGGGCCTGGACTTCCCCGGTTTCACTAATAGGGGGGCTAAGAGGGGGCGTAGCACCAAATGCCTTCTGGTCCATGCTGGGGAACTTGCTCATGGAGTCCACGGGACTCATCTGAGATGAGGATGGAGGGCTGAACGATCGTAGGTTTGGAGCACTTGCTTTCGCCAACACTGAGCGAGTCATGAAACGATCACCAAAGGTTGCGCTGACCGGTGATGGTACGGGAGGAGTCATATCCGGTGTTCTGCTTCCAAAAGTTCGCTTCGATAGGGTGTCAATTCTCGAGAGCGCTGATGTCTGTTGATCTTGGAGGTCCTGGTTCAGACTTTGCTCGTATAGCCTGCGAGTTCGGGTCACCGTTCGTTCCACTGGGGGAGTCGGACTGGTAGTACGGAATGAGTTTGCGAAAGACTCTCGGTCTTTCTGGGAAGAGGTGATTGAAGTAGCAGCTGTCGAGTCCCGGGCTGCAGATGGGCCGGAGGATGTTGTTGAGTTGGTTTCCCTCTTGCGATTATAGTCACCCTGAGATGAAGATTCTGGTCTCGCAGTCTCAGACTCGAGTGACTCGCTTTGTTGTAAGTCTTCCATTGACTGCCTGTCTTTCTCCGATTGCCGCCACTTTTGGAAAGCTGACTGGGCCACATCATCGCCATAGAGGACGCGGCCACTCATAGCCCCCTTGTTGCCTCCACTGCCGATTTTGTAGACCTTTTGCCGACCCCCAAACAGGTTGTTTCCTTCAATCGGCTTCGAGCGGCCCATGACACTTCCATTTATTGAAGAAGCATCATCATCATTTGATAGTACTGATTCGCGCGTAAATGGGGCTTTAACAGATTCAGTCTCAGCGATGTCCCCCAGTCCAGCAGCAAAACCAAAGTCCATCATTCTTGATTGCCTCTTAGGAAACAGAACGCTATCGTCACTAGCTTTGCCGAGCTTGCTGCTGGGATCATCTTGCTCTCGGAGCATAGAGAATCTTGCTGAAAGGTTAGTCATGAGAAGACTTGTTCGGAAATCGTCGGTCGAGGGAAGGGCCGTTGTAAGATCAAGTTCTTTCTTGGGCTCTTCTTCGGGAGCTTTCTTCTTGCCGAACATCCTGAAGGGGCTAGAAGACTCGGACTCAATCGAAGGCCGAGGAGCCTCGTTATCATCCTTGCCCTTCTTCTTGCCTCTGAACCGATTCATGGTGAATGATAAGATCCGAGGGTGAAACGTTATTTTGCCTCGGTCAGAAGATGATAGTAGGGAATGTGTTGCGAGAGCTTTTAATTCATCACAATCGACGGATTCGTCGAGGTCGAATTAGATTGGCAACTGACCAATCTTGCTTCGAACACTGTTTAAATTAGCCTGTTGCCTTATTGCGGAATTTGCTGAGTTTCAGGCAATTGGAGATTTGTCCAAATTCGCCAATAAATATGATGGGTCCAGGTTGCAATTGGGATATGGCCACAATGGAATATCCCATCCAAATACAAAACAAGGGACAGATTCGTACCTGCTCGGGTTTTAAGCTAGCGAAAGCCGTCTACGTAAATGGAAACCGGAAATCTGATTGCAGTTGTCGAAACTTGTCGAGATTCGGTTGACTCGACGGTCGCACGAGGCATGCGAGACCACTATTATTCGTACTCGGCGGTTTCGCACGGAAGGCTTGGTTGTTGATTTGTCGTCGATCGAGAGCTTCGTAAAGTAGTCTGATTGTGCGATGTGAAAGTTTGTTGCGGGTCGAAGACGGACGACGGCAGACGAGGTATTCTTGTAAGAGAGATGAGAAAGCAGGTAGCCGAGTGGTGGCCAAACGAGAACAGCTCGGGCGTTGAGTCCAGTAATGGAAACGAGCGAGGCAAGTTCGACAGATAAAGGAGACTGTCTCAGACTTGGGGAGGAGAATGAACAAAGCAAAACAAGCGAGTTTTCCGCTAAACGTTCGATGTAGTGTGAGTTCTAATAGGCCCTGTTCGGTTTGGTTTGGTCTGGTCTGCGGATCTCAAGGGAGGATGCAGTCACCGGGTGCAAAGTCCGAGAGGAGGGATTATCAAGTGTAAACTTTCCGGTCGGCAGTTTGATTTGACGTTCAATCCGGGGTATGAGCACTTGACTCGACTCAGGCAACGGTCGACCTGAAGTAGAGAACAAAGTAACGAAAGGACGAAAAAGAATGAATGAATGAGGTTGGCGAACGGTCGAACAACGGGGAGAGAGAACCGTTTAGGGACGAGTTGTTTGAGCCAATGGAACCAACAAGCAAGCACTCAAGTTTTTCTTAAGGTAGCAGGCAAGATGAGAAATTGGTGACTACGATGAAGGGGGGATTAGATTGACAGGGCGCCCCAGGGCAAAAGTCGAAGGAAGGGATAAGAGGTGGGGTGTGCCAGGAACAGGGGCAAGGAAGGTGTGGAGACGGGCAGGCACGGACTAATCGTAAAGGGGAATGGTACTGTACGGGAGATACAACAGGCGAGTATTATTTTATGGCAGGTTCGCATTAGGCACTGCATGAGAATGTTAATTCATCCAATATGTGGTGTTCATGTCATGACAAATACATTAAAATGATAGAAGGCTTTGAGGCCTCTCTTGCTTGGTCGCAGACAGAGGTTCAATGCAAGAACTCAACACAGCTATGGTATCATACGGTAGTAGAGTTTCTTGTGTATTTCAGCCTTCAATGAAACGATAGCTCATGGTTGACAAGGATAATCTCGAGAAGACCGATCATCAATAAGGTAGAGATGATGTTAAGGTGCTCCGTGCAGGAGGAAGCTCGAAGGTACCTAAGCAAACGCGAGTACGCAGCAGAAAACAGGATGAACAGTCCACCTGTTGGGTACCAGGTGCACAGGGGGAAGGGACGAAAGGGGTGTCCTTAACAAGACGCAGGGGGTGAGGGCCCACCGTCTCCAACATGGTGCGGCAAGGGAGGAAAGAACCAACACAAGCAACCCTTAATGGCAACTGCCAAGGTGTTGTAAACTGGAGGCTTTTGGGCTCTCTACCATTTTTTAACAGGGCTTCCAGCGCAGTTTAGTGGACTGCCGTGACTTCCAGGTCCCAGAACAGTGGAAGAGGATTCTCTCGGACCTCCACCTAATGAATGATTTTCAACATGGAAGAAACCCGACCGATCATGGGCTAACCTCGCCCACTTCCACAATTGTACAGTAGGGTCTGAGGCCCTGGAAATCTTCATGATTTGTTTACCAAGTCAGACATGCATGTCAGTTATGTCACTTTGACTTCATACGATTCAGAAAGCCCCAGAGTAAACAAGCTGCTTGGACAGGAGTCTCCTTTTTCCGCATCAAGGATTAGGAGCATGAGTGGAAAACAAGAATACGTCGGTGGCCATAGGATGAGCATTCAGAGAACCGTCGCAGGTGACATTCACTCATCAGCTCTTGGTATGACGAGCACAAAGTACAACGAATGTCAGACGTACCAATTTAACATATCCCAGGTCCCCGTCAGAAGCCCGCCACAAACCATGTGCGTGTCGCACTGCAAACGCCAAGTCTCACCCGTCTTACATACCCGTCTGCCACATCCTCTGGCTCAATCTGCCGACGCAGCCACGGAGAAAGACCAGAAGTCCATTCAAAATTCGTAGGATATCCTATTCAAGCTCTGGTTCAAAAGGACAGGGTATGCAAAGATGCTTGATGCTTCTAACGTTTACAAAACCAGGATTCGTCGCAAATACTCAAGTGCAACCCTATCATGCCTCAAAACGCGACGGCGAGCTTTCCGTTGGCTGCATTATCCGACATTTCTGACAAAGAAGCAATGTTATCAGCCCTTCGACGTCGCTCTTCAGCTTCTATGCTTGGCTCAACAGCAATAAGGGGCGCTCACATTTCCAAGCAGGCGGCTTTTGGGGCTTGAAACCTTCTCCACTCGGACAAGAACAACCGTTGCAGAAGCTACTGCAAGGAACGCCGCCTGGTCACATTGTCGTCTCATGCCATCCATTCCCTAGCGCACCTACGGGTACAACACTTATTAAGCTCAGTCAAGACTACCGTTACCTAAACTCGTTTCGAGTGAGAAATATAGATGGTTCAAACTCAAAAAAACAAAGCAGAAGAGCCCCTGACAATCACGAATTGAGTTTCAAAGAAGTGCAACAGTTATTAATGTTTGCCAGACTAATCTCTGGCATGTACAAAATACCGCGTCGCTTACAATATCTCATGTCTTTCAAGAACTAGCCAGCGCTAATTCGAAATGCACATCACATTTGTCGTTTGCTGTTTCTCCTGTATTTGTTTTTATTTTGTTTTTATTTCTCGTATTGAGGACCACTTTTGCCAGGCTTTGTGGTGTCAAATCAGATACTGGTGGCAGCGTTGCAGCGCAGGCATTCGCTCGTCTCTCAGCACTTGTTCAAAGATCCTCCTACCGTCCGCAGCATTCGATAATCAAACCGGTGTCGAAGCCCCTGCAGTCATCCCCCACTGGACCTCGATGCATGGTGCAAAAGTCAATATTCAGAACGTTTACTGACATTGGACGATTATTGCTGATGCTATATTTCAGACAATAACAAATATCGCCACCGGTCCCCCTGTTAAAAGCATCATAGTCGGCAACTAAAGTTCCCGTTCCACAACTCTGGCGATAGGCCGTTACATTGACCTATTAGACCTCATATGCATAACTATTACCTTGCTGGTCCCTGCACACTTCAGGGTCAATTGGCTGTTCGACGAATCAGGGCTGAACATCCAATAATTTTTTTCCTTTACCTCAAACATCTTCGACTACTGTCCAGATCTTCACTCTCTATGCTTTGGCTTCAGCTTGGCTTGGATCATGGGTGAAGACATTAAAAAAAACACAGCCCACTCTGTGCTTAGTCGCGTACATTCACACAGTTTAGGCATTCACGCCTGAACCTTGCTATCTTTTTCGAGATCGCCTCAGAGCGCAATTAGCCTTGCTCACCAGGAAAGGTGGCTTAAAAGATCCGCATTGACAAGAGATGAAAGTTCTCCACTCCTGGACTTGAGTAACTCAATCTCACTCAGCACAACAAAACCGCACAGATCATACGGCGGAAATGTCTGTCAAGGGTTAAATCTCTCTAAGACACTCTTCGTCCCCAAGCGCCTTGCCGCTGTCACTGTGCATATTATTGTAAAGTGTGCTTCGGGGCACAACGAACGTATGCAGAAGGCAATATGTCGCTACTCAGTTGCGCGATGGCGCTTTCTAATGCTTGGTTTTATTTTCGGATGATGATAAGATTGTCTATCTTTATGCCTTGACTTCTCTATCTATATGTAACGAGGACGCAACTACTTTCCATTGTTGGGTAACCCGAAGTCTAGGTGCTGTACACAGTACATAGCCTGGCTTGATCCTTGAGCTTCATTAAAAGGTGCTCTTGATGGACAGCACTCGCTCACTCCGACATGTCAGATGTGCCCCTATCAGTTCAAGCTCCCTTGGTCGGCGGCAACGGTGAACTCTCCGCGAGCCAATAGCAGATCCGTGCCTGAAGCTAACCCATTCGCGATTTTAGCCTCCAATCTTGGCTGTAACGCTCAAGGGTGTGTATTATCCCCTGGTGCCTGCATCTGCACACATGGGTTTTACCTCATGTTGGAAAGGTGACATCGTCCAAATCAGATCTTCCTTCACAAACTCACAAAAACTGCTGACACGCGGAAAATCTTCCCCATTCGCGTCATCAACAACCACCAGCTTATTCCTTGCGACTGTACATACCTCCTTACTCGTCTTTCTCGACGGCACATCGTCGACGATTAACTCGCACAATTCTGTTTACGCTAACAACATTTCAGCCATGGTTCATGAATCCATTGGAAGCTAGTTGTCGTTGTTCACGCGCTACCCGAGTTCGACAAAATGTCCCCATAACCTACCCACAAAAGAGTCCGGATTTTTCACGAGGATGGATGTTCAGGCACGAGGAATAACTCAGCTTGGCCTATGTGATGCCAATCCACTAGTTACAGTATCAGCTTCTTCGCGTTGATCGTAACTCGGAGGAGAATAAAGCTAGTGCCCCGGTTCCTCACCCAACTTGCTGGGACCGGCTCGCCTCGCCAACAACCGACATGATGACATTCAATCTTCAAGCCCTATCAGTACAGGCGCCCTGATCACAGCCTGGTTGACTGCTACTATGTAACCGTACTCTTACCAATGCTTTTAGGCGATTTGATTACTGATGATACTCAATTACATTCCGTCTGCGGTGGTAGCGGTGATATTGTTCACCCCAGTGGCCCAGTACGAGCCCGGTATGGTGGTTGTGGAATGGTTATGGAACTTCCCACGCGATATGTATATCCTAGCATATATGCCTAGCAGAGCTCCTATACCACATCATATAACGCAGGTTATTCATTATGATCTCTATCTTACCAGCCAATTTCTTTTATGAAATGTGCGCAAGTCTATTGATTCTAGGGTTCCTTCCGCCACACCGGAGACCGTCTATTGCTGAAACCAGGCATACCCTCAATCTTCTCTTGCACTTCAATTTCTTACTGAGGGTCTCTCCTTAGTCATCTGCGTCATCTTTAATGATTCTTCCCTTTTCTTTCGGTCCCGACCCCAGTCTAGGATCCCAGGTCTCTTTCCCCGGCCCCTGCATACACTAACACAACCAGGCGACCATAATCTCCGCATAACAGCAAAACATACATACCATAGCAGCCATCTATCGCGATGCAGTTCCATTCATGGCTAGGGCCGACACGTGGTCATGAATTCTCTTCAATTCCGATCCACACCTTAACCTCGGATCTGGTTCTGAACGACCCCGTCAATCGCTCAAAAAGTTAACTGTTCCGTCCGATTTCTAAGAAAGTCCGCTCACGCGGGGTTGGTGGATGACAAAAAGCAAATATTCCGATGAAGGCTTGGGAACTTGGACTGTTTCAACACGCGACACAAGGCAAAGCAAAAAGAAGACATGATACCCGAATTCGGGTCTCGGACCGATGCCCTGCTGTTGGATTCGGTTCGATGGACTTGACAGACCTCTGTCAACTTGGTAATGTTGACGCTTCGCAGAAGATTTTGCGAGGCACTTGGGGCGGTATCGCACTAGCAGCGGCATCGTGGGATCGTACACTACTTTGCGAAGGACGCAGAGGGTCTCCAGGTTCAAGTGTAAACTTACACGACTGCGAACTTTGGCCAAGTGCGCTAGGGTCCAACTGTCAGATTTCTGACACCCGATGATCGTAGCCGAGATCGACGGCAGTTGTGCTCTCTATTTCTACGCCTATTCTCGGGAAACGGTGGCCTCCGGCCCTGTCGTAACGGACAATCCAACAGAGATCGGCATACGACTGAAGAGCCGATGCGTTGAATGATGAGGAATCGTCTCCAAGTCTCGTATACTACAGATGATCAACATTACATGCACATCAGAGGGCAAATCCAAATGTCGGTTCAGCCTTTTTTTCTTAGCCCATGATTTGAGTAGTCATATGATGTAAAGAAGCTCTCAGCATAGTGATCTGTTGTCAGGAATATATCCGCCGTACCATGTGCAGACCGCTGACGAAATTTGACATTCGCTTGAAGAGAAAGGCAGAGCATACCACGAGTTCTTTAGCGAGGCGAACAGCAGTCTTGTTTGGACACGATTCTGATAGTTTGCCTAGCTGGTACTTTACAATACAATGCTCTAACTGTCGTCATTTCGTTATCCAAGTATGGATCCTATGGTAAGCGAAGACACTCGAGCCTCGTATCTGACCCGAGGCAGGTGGGTAACAATAAAATAAAGATATTAAAGGAGGCTTACAGAAATATCTGGTCAGACGATCATCTAAACTAACCTAAAGACTTCTGTCGCTATCCTAATCCTTATGGCGTATAGAACTTTAGGGTCTCTATTTTACCATAACCCACCTGCCGAGGATAGGATCACCTAGTCGGCCTGAAGATTCGGTTATCATGGTGGATGCCCATGATATTCTGTAACAACAATGATATCATTCGCGTTTTTCTATAAACCATCTATGACCTTGGCGGAATAACAACACTTGTGACGCCTTTTGCTCATAACCGCTATCGCTTTGAAACACTGCAAATAAAGACCAACTCTTGCGCGAATCCCTCATCGTGTGACCACCATTATCATATGCTATCTCGGGGCAATAAAAGAACTTGGCTGGTGGGAGCCTAAGAGACGAGATAAGTGACTCAATTTAGACCACCTTAAACCAATCCTTAGGTCATCTATTTTTTTGGGCCCGAAAGCCTAGACGGATCAAGTTTACTCATGCCCCAGAGGCCATATAAGAAGCGTGGTTGTCGAAAGGTAACGACATCACTGAGTTCTTGATAGACTCTTAAACATATTATCAAGGCAAGTCTTTGTCTTGACTTTGACTCTTCTCTTTAACCTCCTCCCGGGTCTTGCGGAAAGCGTATCCGGGATGGCCGGCATTCAAAAGAAGAACAGCAACGCACATCATGCTAGAAACAGTCAGTAAGAGGCCTTTCACATATCAACGCGAACGGCGATAGGAACTTACCAAGATTCAAGTCCGATAAAAAGACCCTCGTCTCGGAACAAAGCACTAAAATACCCCTGGCCAAGCTCAGCAATACGGTAGGCGCATCGAATAAGGATAAAGATTGTCGAGAGGAAGAGGAAAGTGAGAAAGGTCATCATTGGTTTGTCGAGGCGGTCTCGGGAGGACGATTTGGAGGCCATGATGACGTAATCGATGAATAAGGCGCAGAAGCAGATAAGAGTGACGACTTGGAAGACCAGACCGGCCAGGGAGATGTTCTCGCCGGTCTTGACGTCTTTATGGGTTGAGGCGACGCATGAGAGGGCACCGCCGACGGCTTGGAGGACGAGAGAGACGATATCGGAAGGGATGAAGATCCAGTAAAAGTACTGCGGGGGGAATCGAGAAATGCTTGGATCGACGTGGTTGATGCTAACGAGTGTTAGTTGGTCATCACAAGAGACGAAACAACTCGGCCGCGCGATGGTAGTTAAACTAGAGTGCCAGGTAGGTTATAATAAAATAGAGACACTAAAGTTCTCTTGCCATCTAAGGATTAGGATAGCAATAGAAACCTTTAGGTCAGTTTAGGAAATCCTCTGACCAGATATTTCTGTAAGCCTCCTCTAGTGTCTCTATTTTATTGTTAGCCACCTGAGTGCCTTTGACTTACACTTGGGATAAAAGAACATAAATGGCGGCGGAGAAGAAGACTGGAGCTACAGTAATGCAGACTAACCTGTGTGTCAGTAAAAGTACATCCATTTCGGTAGGGGAGGCACATACTAATTTGCATCAGAAAGCCGTTAAAGTCAAAAGGGTTATCATGGATGATGAACCGGCCAACGTATCCGATGATCTCGAGTATACATCCTGCTATCATGCTCGCCATGAAACCCCACGTCCGCAACTGAATGCCCTGGAAGGCATGGATGATCAACGATAGTCCAAACACAGCTGTGAAGACAGCATTGGCGGGAATGCTGGGCTGGTATCGTAGAATGCTCGCTTCGAGAGGGCATGTGTCGAGCGTGCAGTTGGCCTCGGGGCCAAATGTGATGAGGCCGTTGGGCAACGCTGACATGCCACTCATTTTGGCTGTCGACGGATATGGGAAAGCTTGACCTCTAAGCTTTAGAGTGTAAGAGAACAAAAAGTTAAGAACTCGTCCACTATGGCAGAAATTATCGTTTCTTAAGCTCTTAGTAGTCAAGTTCTTTTATGCTCCGATGGTTGGCGTTGAGTTATACTGTTTTGTAATAGGTGCAAAAGAATATTCTTGTCATGTGGCAGTTATGGTGTTGTTCGATGACGATGTAATACACTTCATGTCCAGATTTTATGTCCTGGGGCTGCGCGCTTCTTTAAAAAAAAGAAGAAGAAGAAGAAGGGAAAGAGTCAGAGTCCAAGTTTCCAAAATCTGAATCGTCCCTCCCCGTCGGGACAGGATCTCTAATCCGGTTCCGCGGGTTTTTAGATACGTCAAACCACGCTATCAATCGTTCTACGTACAGGTATTTTTCCCTATCATTTTGATGGCAGTGGGTACCCAAACCTTGGATGCAGGAATATTTTCAGCTGCGCGGGGAGTTTCGACCTTTTGGTGTGGGTCTGAAGTCCGTTGCATCCGGGCTCGGGAGTCCGCGGGAACGCGAAGACAGACACTATGAGGCTGAGTTTAAGTTGTCTATTGATATGGCATGATCAGAATTGTATATTATTTTTGAAGGATTTGATAGCAGTGGGATGGATGTTTAGAATAAGATAATATAACGTATAGATTGAGTTTTGTTGTTATTGAAGGCGTTTTAGTGTGAAGAACATGGTACAATGGTCGGTAAGCTGCCTAGGAGACAACCTAACAAACGTTGAAAACTGCTCAGATGTTCCAGCCCTTGTCATTAGGTGTGCTTGACCAAAGCGAAGAGTTGTGAGGATGCGACCCAGCTACAGTATCGCTTCATGGGTAATAATAAAATAGAGGCATTAGAGGAGACTCATAAAAATGTCTAGCCAGAAGATCATCTAGATAAACCTAAAGATTTCTATCACTATCATAAATCTTTATATAGCGATAAAGCTTTAGTTTCTCTATTTTATCATAACCCACCAGCGCTTCATTTTAAACTTTACAATCTCTCAAAATGTCAAAAGTCAGGTATTCCCGGACCCGTCTCAGTTCGGTCTTTCGAGTTAGTAACACCGTGGCTGACTCTCACCAGTTGGGAGTACTCACGGAGATAAACCGCGTAATGCTGTAGGGTAAACTCAATATCTCGACAAGTTAGAGCTGTCTTTATTAATGCTAAAGAAAGAATACAATATAAAGAAGTTGTTGATTATTTTTCAAAGGAAACTTGTTGAGATCTGGGGCTCTCCCGGTATATTGGGTCGGCAATATGACATGCAGTTGAGAATCGGGTTCGGCCAAGACGGCGCTTGAAGCTTGGCCCGGACCGGAGCGGGAGTTGCACAAACATTGTCAGGCTCCGTTGTCCAACGATGAGAAAAGCCCATGGGCCTCCGAATCGTTTTTTATCTGTATTCCATAAATTATCCTTCTTGTTGTGAAGTGAACCTTTTTTTAAAAAAGAAAAAAAGAAAATAAATAAAATAAAATTAATGTTTTTATTCAACGCACACGCTTCTTGCCAAGATGTCTTGATTGACTCAGTCAGCTGCGTGCGTAATCTCGTCTACACGCTACCTATTAAAGTAGCGATGATTGCGGCTAGACATTGTACTCATATTTAAAAACATAGAATAATCCCCTCGGGTACATGAATCGTGGTGTCTAGATTATCGACCGTTATCATCCAAAGGCATGCAAGCACTCGTCTTCAAGGTCTACAAAGCTTACAGCCATGACGTAGCATATACTTTGACAAATAGACAGGTAAAGCGATATGAAAAACCGTGTTCATTTTCGAGATTATGTTGAAAAGGTCATAAACGCCTCGAGTTACAGACACACTCGACTCTGTCACGAGGCTCAAGATTTCCTTTCAGGTGATCATCCTCGCTACTATAATTTATTGCACGCAGCTTCAGTGGGGTCATCCACTTACATAGCTGTTTAATACCCGTCACGCGAAAAAAAAGTGCCCCGCCCCCGCTTACGGGAGTTTCGGCGCCCACTTCACCCGCTCGCCTACCTACCTAAGGTACCTAGTCTAACGTTAGGTCCCATTTCAGCTGGTACTCGACACTTTATCATAGACCTTTTCCCCAACTATTACACCTATTCACCTACCGACAGAACCTCTTTACTCTCCTCCGTCGGTCTTCTTTTCACTCGAATACCTAACTTCTCCAGGCACGCACGAGGATCGTTATCCTCGAGACGTTTATAGCCATGTTCGACCTTTTTCCTATGCTGTTATCGTAAGTCAAGCTTCAACCTTATCACGCTCCGTCATGGGACGTCATTGTCGCAACCACCGCACTCGACTTAATGGATTTGATTCACTGACTCTTGGATTCACTCGGATAGTTCTGTCGCTTCATTTCTGTTTCCAATCTTTGCATCTTATAAAGCGCTCAAGACGCATGATCCCGCACAGCTTACGCCATGGTTGATGTACTGGGTCGTCCTCAGCTGTTGTCTCCTCGCTGAGTCTTGGGTCTGGTTTATTATTTCATGGTCAGTAGGAGACTCTTGCAGAGAGCGCTCTTGTATTAACACGCGCACAGGATCCCGTTCTATGGTTACTTCCGCTTGCTTTTCCTCCTCTACCTTATCCTCCCCCAAACCCAAGGTGCTCGACTCCTGTACGAGGAATACGTTCACCCTTACCTTGAAAAGAACGAGACGCAGATTGACGACTTCATTGCTAGCGCACATGAGCGCTTGACTGCTGCCGGAATATCCTACCTCAAGCTCGCCATCGAGCAGTTCAAGATCAAGGTCCTCGGTCTTCCACCCTCCGAACCCGAGTCGCCTCCTCCCGAGACCAACCAGGGTTACACGCAGTCGCTTCTTTCACGTTTCAATGTCCCTGCCGCACGATGGGCTGGGAATAACAACGGTAGCACCGGCACCGACTTTTACAGCCTGCTTTCCAGCGCTGTAGCAGCTGCCACCAACGCAGCTGGTCAATCAGCCGGTACCAGGACTGTGGGCGGAGAACCCACCAACCCCGAGGCGTTGATCCCCCCGCATTTGCGCGAGTCTGGCGCCAGGATGGACTTTATTTCCACCCAGCGTGACCGTCTAAATGTCCTTCTTTCGGCACTCGATCGCGAAGCGCAGGATCTCCGCTCCGATGCCCAGCGCGCCCAAGAAAACACAGGTCCTCGCCGTGATCCAATGGCGTACGGAGGCTACGACAATAACAACAACAACAACGAGGACGATGAACCTACCCAGCGACCGCCTAGTGGACTGAGCGGGTGGAGCGGTATCAGCAAGAGTCGCAGCGAGACCGACTTTGAGAGGATTGATGCTGATACTAGTTCAGACGAGGACCGCCAGGTGCGTCGGAGGAACATGGGTGCTGGGACCAGGACTACGTCAGGCTCGTGGGTTCCCTGGAGCTGGGGTGGTAATGCCGCACAAGGAGGTGCAAGTTCATCTGGAAGGGAAAGATAGAAACTCCGTTCTGGAAAGTGGGTTTTGCAGGAGTCTGAGTCTTGCTACTAGACAGTGCGTTTTCTTTTTGATATGGGTCTCCCAACAATATTCAAGAAGTTACAGGTACTGCTCCTTTGAAGGATATGCATATCTGTAGACGAGAAGTTCTGTGTACATATCCCTATGCTTCTCGAAACCCAGATCTCAATCTGGTGTGTCGACTCATTCCGTTTCTGAATCACTGCAGTATGCTCCATGCGCCCAAGCCGTATTTACCTGGTATTTTCTCTACCAAACCGTACATAACTATATCGTACAAGCCGTATTTTACCGACGTAACAGAGCAGGCTCTATATGAGATTGCGGGGGTGTAGGGTCGAGGGGAGATTTAACAAGGTACTTAGACGAGCTTGTAAGGGTACACTGCCTCAGCAAGACCCTTCTTGTACCAGAATGTCCTCTTCTTCTTGGTTGTCGCATGCTCAACCCAACGCTCCTCCATGTAATTCTTTCTGAACCAGCGAATAAACACAGGATCCCAGAGCTCAGAGGCGATACCGAGATCCTTGCAGCAACGCATTAGGGCGTTGGACTTGGCACCCTCGATGGCGGCAGGGACGCCCTCGGGGCTAAAGAAGTTGTTTACACCTTGGGATTGAGAAACAATGCTGTTATACGTTAGCTATTGCAGATTTGCCGCGGGCATGCAAGACTTACCGGCCATTGACAATAAGGGCATATTCTCGCGTGACAATATTCTGACCCACGACAACCTCTCCACGATGAACCATGCCCCATCCCATAGGTCCAAAAGCCTCGTTCAGCCGTCTTCGGTACTTGACCTCAGGCAGGTAGACGATACCATCAGGCTTAACCTCGACATCCTCCACATCGATAGGTCTTGACAGAACCTCGTTCTGCTCAACTGTGACAGGTTTAACTCCAAGACCGTACCAGCTCGTCTCCCAATTAATTTCGTGCGTGCTCTCCACGTCCGTCTCGCTGGATTCGCTAAGTGTGCTCTTGGACACGGAAACCGCCTGGTGAGGATTCGCTAGCTTGCTGCTAGCAGATGTAGATTTGGGAGGAAAGCTCGTTGTTTTGGGAGCAGCAGCAGCTGGCTTTGCGGCGGTGGAAGCTTTCACGGGTGCTGGTTTCGTCGCAGGCTTAGCAGTGGCGGCGGTGGTGCGCGGCGTGTACTTGGGCTTTGTGATGACATCTTCCTGGTTCACTTCCGTGACGTCCTGCGAAGGGTTTTGAAGGGTGACGTCTGCCTCGGTGGAGTAGTATCGTAGGACAGGGGCGATTGAGCGGAGAGGGGTTTGCCTTTGGGCGAGGAATAAAGCTCTTCGAGGGACGAACATGGTGGGATTTGCAGTGTTGCGAGGCGTTGTTAACTTGTCCAAGCTTGGTTTGAAGCTCTGGTGATGGATAATTTGAGATATGACGGGTGGATAGATTGTCCGGTGGATACAGTGTGGAAACAGTGTGTGAAGGTGTCATGATGCCTTCATGTTTGGTGGTGATGAGATAAATAAGAGTCTAATTGGTCTTATTGTACAGTTTTATACAGAATTGATGCAGATTCCCATCTAATAACACAGTCTCAACATGATTTCTTAGTTATCTTTGGTCGCTGTGCGCTCGTCATTATTGTGAGCTTTCCAGCACTGTTTGAATGCCTCCATCTACGATATTATCAGTTCAAATATATGACAACTCAAAGGAACAGCGTAAAGAGAGGGTCGATATAAATAAAGTTATATGAAAGAAAATTGTGGTAGGGATACTTACTTCTGCGGTGCATGCACGCCAATCTTTCTTCTCAAAGTAGCAATCCGTCATTTTGGCATTCTCATCTAAGTCGACGACGTTAGCTATACTTCTTCATTACATTCCTCAACAAAACAGAGACGAGATAAAGTCCGGATAATCACGGTCTTGGATATTCAGACCCCTTATAGACTTTTCTTTCTTTTTCTTCTCCGTCTTGTGCTTGGATCAGACTTACCTGCGCATCCGGTACTAAAAATCCGCTTGTCCCTACATCGGTACGGTTGGAAAGGCCCTCGGCTTTCGGGAAAAGAGCAACGTAAACTCACCACTCATCTGGCTCATCATCATCTGCGGCTTGTGCGCTTCGTTGCGCATTACTCTCTTCTTTACTCATAGTTTTGATCTTGTGAACAGAAGAAACGTGGTAGTTGAGCTTGGTCGTCTTGCGCTGTCGTTGAAAAGAGGTTAAAAAGGTGGTTCGAGGGGGCGGAAATTTGGTTCGGGGCGACATCTTACCAAAATCCGACTGACGAGAACATTTCACTGTGCAACAACTCGCATATAACCCCGGAAACCCGCAAATCTTGGACTATGGCCCCGGCCAAACTGAATGTGCTTGTTTATACAGGTTCGACTTCTTATTATCGTATCCTCAACTCGGAATACCCCTCACTGACTCGCTCAAGGCCTTGGTACAACCGTTGAGTCAGTCAAGCATTGTATCTGGTCTCTTCGTCGTCTTCTCGGACCAAACTATGCTGTTATCCCCATCACCGAGAATATAGTTCTCAAAGAACCCTGGCAGGCAACATGTGCCCTGCTTGTCTTTCCAGGCGGAGGTGATTTAGGTTACTGTCAAGCTTTGAATGGTGAGGGGAACCGTCGCATTAGCGACTATGTCCGTCGAGGTGGTTCGTACCTGGGTTTCTGTGCAGGTGGTTACTACGGAACGCAAAGATGTGAGTTTGAAGTTGGGAATAAGCCTATGGAAGTCATTGGGAGAAGAGAATTGGGCTTCTTCCCGGGCACCTGTCGTGGTGGTGCTTTCAAAGGCTTTGAGTACAAGAGCGAGAAGGGAGCCAGGGCGGTCCGTTTGAATGTACCAAAGGATGCCTTTGAACAAGACGTTGCTTCCGAGATTATCTCTTACTATAACGGAGGTGGTGTCTTTGTTGACGCTGCTTCGGTCAAGGACAGAAAGGTCGAGGTGCTGGCTACCTACGATGAGGAGATCGATGTTGATGGTGGAGATGGCAAAGCAGCTGTTGTTCTCTGCACTGTCGGCGACGGAAAGGCCTTGCTTACTGGTCCTCACCCAGAGTACGAATTCCTCTTCGTGCATTTCTCATACAGACTCGCTGACATTGTCTAGGTTTGCTGCAGCCAACTTAAACCCCCAGCCAAGTCTCCCCGGCTACGATGAGCTAGTTAGTAAACTCGCAGCCGCCGACAAAGAGAGAGCCACTTTCCTCAAAGGATGTCTGACAAAACTCGGTCTTGAAGTCAGCCCTCACGATGCAGGAGTACCATCTCTATCTAGACTTCACCTGTCCTCCATCTCCGATACGGGTGTGTCAGAATTACTAACTGACTGGAGCGACATTATCAGCAAAGAGGATGGCGAGGAGTGGATCCGAGCAGAGACGGATAACTTTCACATCCAAAATGAGGATACAATCTGGAGTCTTGAAGGTCTCCAGCAATCTTTGCCAGATACAAATGAATCTGGCATTTCTGAGAATGGTAGCATTGACTACAGCAAGATTACCAAGAAGATAGTCCCACATGAGAAGGGACTTCCCCATCCCAAGCTCACACCACACTTTAACCACGGCTTGTTCTTCTCAAGTTTGAAGCGTTATCGACAGATTGAGCCAACTGCTCGGAAATGGGGCGACCTGCTCATGTACGGCGAAGTGGTGACGAGTACAAACACCATGCTTGAGAAGTATGTCAGCCCCTCGAACTAATACTGATACAAAACTTGACTCTAACGTGCACCAGGAATCCAAAGCTCATGCCAAAACTCCCAAGTGGCTTTACTGTCTCGGCTACAACTCAAGTCGCCGGTCGAGGTCGTGGTTCCAACGTGTGGATCGCTCCTCCAGGCATGCTGATTTTCTCAACTGTCATCAACCACCCTGCTCACCTCGCTGTGACCCGCCCTGTGGTGTTCATCCAGTACATCACGGCCATCGCTATTGTGGAAGCTGTCCAGTCTTATGATCGTGGCTACGACAATGTTCCTGTCAAATTAAAGTGGCCCAATGACATTTGTAAGCCGTCTTACTAGCTTTTGCATACTTGAAGCTGACATTTCTAGACGCTCTTGATCCTACAAAATCGCAGGAAAAACCGCACTACGTCAAGGTCGGCGGTATTCTCTCCCAATGCCTCTACTTTGACGGAAACTACCAGATCATCCTAGGTGTTGGTCTCAACACTCTAAACTCCCGTCCTACAATGTCCATTTCGGACCTCGTTCCCACCGGTGCTCCCGATCTCCATCTGGAAACCCTTTTAGCTCGTGTCCTCACACGCATAGAGGCTATCTACGCTCAGTTCCTCCGCGAAGGTTTCTCGAGTGACCTTGAAGCACGATACTATCGCCACTGGCTGCACACGAGACAGGAGGTCAGTCTCGAGGCGGAAGGTGGTGTGAAGGCGCGTGTTTTGGGTATTACGCGTGATTGGGGTATGTTGAAGGTTGAAGAGATAGATGCTAGTGGAAGAGCGATAGGCAAGACTTGGGCGTTGCAGAGTGATGAGAATAGCTTTGATTACTGGAAGGGGTTGGTCAGGAGGAAGACATGAAGTTGAATAGCTCATAACTAACAATTTATATAAACCTGTCTTTCAAAACAACTTCCTTACGCTAGACAAATTTGTTTGACTTATTGAATCTTAAGAATGCCAGATGAATGATCAAATTAAGTGACAAGCTATGTAACTGCGCAAAGTCATGCTCTATATGTCCAACTATATAAAACCACCAACACCCCTCGCTATCGCATAATTATCCCCTGATATCATTCCATCCCTCAGGTACGCAACCTGGATTGGTCTCCGCAAGCGGGCGGTTAAAGGGCCCGTTATCAAGCCTGATGTTGATATTGTTCTGGTTGTCTCTAGAAGGTGGTGGCTTAGGCTTGTCGCGAAATATAAGAGACAGAATGAACAGCACAACTAGTACAAACCCACAGACTGCACCAATTATCACCCCGACCCATTGCATGGTGGATGTAGAAGAATCTTCTGAAGCGGTTGACCCAGTCGAGGATGGCCAGGTCGCCGAGCTCGAAGTGGACCAGATACTGCTTGTCATATCTGTGCTGGATAAGTCATTGTGACTTGCTGTATTGATAGCCGTAGCGTTAGGAGTTTCGGTCGCTTGACTCGACTCAGTACTTTTAAAAGTCTCGGAGATACTGGTACTCTCTGCAGATTCGCTATTAGTGACGATGTCGTCTATCTGGCTCAGCCAAGGACTCTGCGGCTGAATACTTATTGATGTGACACCAGTAGTGACATCACTCAGCAGAGAGCTCTGCGTCTCAATATCGATTGTGTAGGTCTCTGTGCCAACCAACCAAGACCAACCTGGTAAGGCGCTGTCTGTGGGAACTTCCTCTTCTGTAGTGGCTGTGGATATCTCTTCGATAATGGTCAATTGGTTCCGTTTAGCTGTGTGTGTCTTGCCAGACTCAGATGTAGATACGTGAGTCCAGCCAGGTACAGTGACAACCGGTGACCATCCAGAAGGGATAGTCTTGTAAAGCTTTCCAGCCGAGTCGACGTATGAGCGAGCTTTGTTCTTTCTCTGGGGTGAGGTTGTCGGCGAGTCATCCAGCGGAGGATCTTGTTGGATCTCCATGGCTAGGTGTAGGGATCAAATCTTGATACAGTCGTCTTTATCGATTCTATCTGGCGTAACTAGACGTGGTTTTGTGTATTTGAAACTGTATATTTTCCGATATTATTGAGTATAGGGGGGTTGTTGGTTACTTGAGCTGGAAGACATTGGTAATGGTTGAGAATTTATAAAAGCTGGGAAGACGGCTGTTAAATATTAACACTGAGTATATGGGGACTTCAAGTACTTTATTATTCATTCAATTTGGGACGGGACATTGATTAAAGGTCGAGTGTCATGTGTGACCGTAAGTCAACAGTCGAGATGATCACAGCCGAGTCACTATGCGATAAAAAGCAGTTTTCTCCACCACCATATCACTTTCTGATGCGCAGTAAAAACTAACATAACTGAAGTTGCACAAGCTGCCATCACTGAGTCTGTCGTGTTATAGAAACCTGTTCACAGCTGTATCTACCTACCCGTAGCCAAATAAATGTCGACGAAGGACAGCTACGTATCTATGCTCAAATTTTCAGGGTTCTTTGAATCAGCCTAGTATAGTAAAAATGTACTTAAACCCCAGAACCACTCTCCTGGTGACGAGAATCCTCAAATAGATACGTTCAACTATGCATATTGCAAAAAGCCAGATACGAGAACGCCGAATGTATAAACTCTCTCCGATCACCGCTCACGACTTGGACAAGCAGGAGACTCACACTTTTACTCCGTCGGAAGTTTCCTCTGGTTATACTGTTATAGGAGTTACTACCATAGATAGGACTCTCGGGTGGACTACAGGAGCTGATAGCAAGGTCCAAACGGCGCGCAAAACCCACACTGAGATCAAGACCGAAACCGAGACCAAGACCCGAACTGAGACCGTGAGGTTATCTTTTAGTGACCCGACGACGGTTACTAAGACAGTCATGGACCCTATCGACAATCGACCCCTCGATGACCCTGAGGTTATATCTACTGTCATCATATCTACTGTCACTCACGACTATATGTCAACAGTAACCATCGACCCGAATAACGGAATGGAACCTTTCAGCACCATCTGGGTAAGCAGTCTCGATCCACCACATCCTCATACCACCTCCACCGCTGCGTCTTCCTCCAAATCCTATATGAACACTGCCGAGTTGGTTGGTGCCGTGGTCGGTACCATATGTCTACTAGTCATGATATGTTTCCCAGTATTATTCGTTCTATGGCGACGTCGGCGCACTTCGACTTCATCAGAGAGCCAAAACAATATCAACATAACAGTCGGCAACGGCGGTGCATCTCGATGGTCACATTCAGACGACTCTCGACCAACCCCACTACCAGTACCTGAACATACAGAGGATAAGGAGGTAAAAACAGAGGTTCTGAAGAGACCTTTTCGTATTGTAAGCCCACCGCCGCGATATAATGATTACTGGAAGGGAGAAGGTGAGGAGTACGAGATGGGAGTCAGGGGCACTGCCGGTGAAGCTTCGGGGTCGAACTCTGTTGAGGCTCACTACAGCGATCCCAAAGTTAAGGGAAAGGAGCGTGATGATAGCTGGATTTGAGTTTGGTGGTTTTTGTTGTTGAACAGGTGATAGCCCTACGCAGATATGGTTGATCTGGTGGACTGAACCTTGTGCGATATTTCCACGAGATAAAGCAAGATCATGTGCAGAATTAATTAGTTTAGACGCGTGAAAACATGGCTCTTAAACTTAACAGATTTATTCTTTCCTCTTTGAGCATTCAGTTCATATCCCGACCCAATGTGAAGAGGAACTCAACTTAAATAAAGACAGAACCCAGATCGTCTCCCATTCTTCCTAAACGTAGCACATCGCCACGATCGCCTGTGAAAGAGATAGAATGTTATTCAAGACTCGCTTGATCAAGCTTCGTAAGAGACCCTATATACATAGATGCTATGTCCCATGCACCGTCGTGTGACGTTGTGACAAACACTCTCACGATGCAGCAAACAACTGACGCAAAGCATCGCGAATATGTGTTCACTTAACCTTCTACATGAACATACATATTTAAAAACCCTGTTTGACAGAGTTCAACTCATAGACAAACAATAAAATGGCCCTCACCACCAGTATGTTCTTCCCCCCAGGCTGCAATCTTCAACTTCCTCTCCCGCCCAAATATTTCTGCTTGTCTACAAAGATATTTTGGCTTCCATCCAACTTTCATCTAAGCTATCTACTCTCAAGTTTTGGACCGATTCAAAAAAAAAAAATACAACACTTGGAAACCATGCTTGGAAGAAGCTTCCTCCTCTCTTTCCCGTTGCTGGCAGCGTCGGCCAGATGCTGCTACTGTGCTATTTCAATTACCACTACAACCGCAATGTACCCCTTTCAAACATATCAAGAGTAGTAAGTTATCCATACCATCGTTCACCGTATGGTCTACTAATATCCCTTGTCTTAAAGTATTGTGCCTAATGAGCCCATTGACCCTGATGTTATCAATGAAAACCTGAGACGTCTGGGAGCCAAACTTCCTGTTATTCCGGCTCCTAAGCCTCACAAACTCCCAACTCATCATAACGAAAACTTTATGTTTACAGTGGTCAGGCCTGTCCAAACTGAGGTCCCTGAGTTGCCCGCGCCTTTTACCCAGGCCACCACTTCCACAGAGAAGCCTCCTGAGACCACCATTCCTCTCGAAACGATTAGGGAAACTGTGACTATTCCGACGACAGTCATCATTACGAAAACAAAACCAGCGTTTCAATGGTCGAGTCTCCCAGACCCTGATCAGGAAAGCACTATATCGTGGTCTACTGAAACAACAGCCCTTTCAGAGTCAGCCACGACATACCCAACTGTCCCAGAGCCAACTGCTACTGAAACAACAATCTTGTCGGAGCCAAGCACGACAACTTCAACTGCCCCAGAGCCAACTGCAACTCCAGCGCCCAAAAAGAAGTCTCAGGCCTGGATTGCTGGGGCAGCGCTAGGTAGTGTAATAGGTGTTGTCCTCATCATTATACTCTACATATATGCCTGGCGTTTCTTCAGACACTACCAAGAGAAGCGTGCTCAAGCTCCGGGGGCCCGGCCGATTGTCCATTATCCGTTTAGGGATAATCTTTCTTCAGTCCCTGAAAGTCAAAGCGTGTCGTATTTCGATACCGCACCCTCGGAAGGACCCAGGAGGAGACTGACTGAGGAATGGGGAGACGCATTACGGGCGTGGATGGGGGTGCCTCAACGAAACCCTCAGAGTCACAACATGGACGTGATTAGTCAACCACCAACGGCGCATACTGCTCGTGGTGCTAGCAATGCTTGGCCTTCTCCTTATAGTGCGAGTATTTATAGTCAGGATGGTACAGCAGTGAGGCCAGATAGCGCACGTCCGTTAGGTGGTAACTGGATTTGATTGTGGTCTGTTGCTTGAGCTGGAGTTTGGAGTAGTTATACCCATGTTGGTTGGTTATTTGGTCCAATGTATTTCAAGGCTTCATCATCGCTTTGGAAAGTCTTTAATAGAAACCATCGAACATACTTAGGCATGATCCTCGACTCATCTCAGATATATTTGAGCTATTCGTCGAGTCATATATGTAATGAAGAGTGGTGAATGAGCTCCTTGTATCGTCCTTCGTGTTTTGTGCAAAGTGCCGTAAAGCCATCCCCTACCACTTATAAAAACAATAACTCCAAGTGCTCCGTTCAATATCGTACAGTTGTATTAAACATAAGATAGCATAGGTCGTCTGTTCTGTCTTTTTTCTTCGTCTAAGAACCAACCTCGAGCGGCTCATCACGCCACCGATAACCCAATAAACGCCGTGCCATGCCGCAGTCGAGTGAAGATGTACATGTATACATGGAGAAACTCCCTCCCTCTCCAAAAACCCCTCAGAACTCCCGTTACGAGGCCCTTCCTGTCGGTGTCATGCTCCAAGGCCAAATCGTACAAGTGTGCGCCGCTTTTTTTTCCATCGACTTCATCCATCCTCTGGTCACTCTCCAGAGACAAGAGGAATGACTAGTCCTTGTAAACCTTGGGCTTAAAGCCCTCTTTGATCTCGGCCTCTTGCTCCATTTTCTCCCGTATAGGACCAATTTCTCGCTCGAATCGTTCCTTTGCTCTCACAATCTTGCTCTGGAGGTAGAAACTGCCGCCCTTTTGGGGATCGTTGGCGTCAAACAGTCGCTTGTAGCGACTCAACACCTCCTCGACGTTGGCCTGTCCGCCGGCCGGGGGCTTGACGTTGAGAATCTTGCATGCCTCATCGAGGGTCATGCCTGAGGAGAGAGAAGCACCGCCCGTGGTGTTGCCAGCCTTGGCCTGGGCGCGCTGGTAGGCGGAAGCGGCTTGGGCCTGCTTGTAAGCGGCGACGAAGGATCGACCGAGGATTCGGGAGCCTGTCAAGAAGGCTGTGACGACGAACTTGTGCGCCTAGGGAAACAAAAGTGTTAGCGGGTCGGTTTATGGAAGGCGGCGAATCGAGATATAAAAGCCATGGCGGGACCGAGGGTGTAAGCGCATAGCATACGTACCATTGTGAAAGGATTATAGGAGAGATCGAATATCGGAGGATGAGGGTGGAGGTATCGCTAGGAAGCGACGTTGAAATAGCGTAGCGGCCCTCGTTCGCAACGAGGAGGAAGATCGGGTCGTGATGGCGCTGGCTCGAGACTTTTTCCCCGGGAGCAAAGTTGGGTTTGGCGGATACGGATCATTCCGAGGTCGGAATTTTGCACCCGCCGAACCACCGGCAGCCAAAAAAAAAAAAAACCCTTCCGGTGATTAGCCGGTCATCATGGTAAGGTGGGGGGACTTCACCGGGATTCACCGAGCTTCACCGTGAGATGTGCCCCGCGATGGATCTTGCAAAAGGAATTAATATTAGCTAACCGCAATGGAGACTGTTGAGCAAGATACTAGGGATTGAACGCAAAATCGATTCATCAATTTCTTAAGGATCTGAGCAGAATTCAAGACTTTTCTTACAACAGAAAGTTAAAGTCTTGCACGATTGATCTAGGACTTTGAATAACTCCTTTGTAAGCAAATTAATGTCCTACTGTAGTCTTACAGGGTAACTCATATAACTAGACTACAAGCGTCCAACATCACCACATTTCAACCATCTGAGAAACATAACATGGCATCGACTCCTCAAGACGTAGCTGTCTTGTTGCAGCGTGAAGGCAGTGGAGTTTCACCAGATGCCTATGATGCGGCCAACGAACCTCAGGATGCTGTTCTGAGAAGAACAAAATTCCTCTCTCCAGTGTTGGAAGCTCTCAAGTCACAAGATCCTTCTACGCTAGAAGCTACAGCTAAGGCACTTGGCGACGGAAGTCGAGATGGTAAATTACACATACGAGTATTCTGCATGTTGCTAACCTAGACACAGTTGCTTGGAGACTACCCTACGGAGACTCAGGCATCCTCGAATTCTTCCTGGATATCCTTGCTTCTGAAGAACAGCAAAGTCATGGCGTAAAGGTCCAGGCGTTACGTGTCACTGGAAACTCTTGTGCTGATACAGAAGCAAACCGAGCTCGTGTTGTCGAGGGAAAGTACATTGTTTCCTTCATTAACCATTTGCAAGATAAGAGTCTTGTTCCGTACTTGATTCCTGTTCTTTACAATGTTCTCGTGGACTATGGTAATTACTTTCCTTGTTGTGTAAAAACTCTCAAGACTGACATTCCCAGAACCTGCCCAAGTTCTCGCATCGCAGTCAAGGCTCAGCAGCCATCTCATCGCTCTTCTACAGTCCTCCAATTTATCCGACTACAGCCCTCTCGTCACCTACTTCTGCAAGATTTTGGCCCTTCTCATCACGCAAAATGGCGAGGCAGATCTTGCAGACCCCGAAACAGTCTCCACCCTCCTCAAGCTTGCAACAAGCCCTGATCATAGCTCTGATATTGAGGACTTCCTTGCTCTTGTGTCCACTGCAGCGAGCTATCTCGCAAATGAGTCCTTCCAGGAACGACTTCTTAAATCAAAGCAGCTGGATGTATTTGTCAAGGCCTTCTACATTGCGCACACTCAGTTCGATGCGGAGCTTGATGATGAGGATACAGCTAAGGAGCTGGGTCAGCTTTGTACTTCGTTGCTCACAACACTAGCGGATCTGACTGGCAACGACGCTTTCCCGGCTCTGTATCCCCTCGAGGGTTCTGTACCTCAATCCCTCCTGAAGTGGTTGAAGGAACCTCATGTTATTCTTCAGTCAGCGGCATGTCTGGCTCTTGGCAATCTCTCGCGTTCAGACCAGGCATCTACTGCTTTTGTACAAAAGTTTCAGGCTCATATTCCCCTCATGGCCATCCTGTCTAATAAAGAGATTACCGATGCCCAGCTTCTTCACTCAGCATTGTCGTTCCTCAAGAACCTTGCAATTCCGGCACAGAACAAGTCGGGACTGGGTGACCTGCTAGAACCTGCCGGTGTACCACGGATATTGAACATTGACACGCTACCTCAGGTGCAGTTCTCGGCTGTGTCACTACTCCGCCTGCTTCTTGTCAACTCCCCTGACAATGTCCGTCGATTGACAACACCTGAAACTGTAGAGGTTGAGGGGTCGTCCAAGAAGCATACAACCGTCCATGATATTATCTCTTTATTTAATCGCTCTGATACGGAGCCGACCAGACTTGAGGCCGCCCGGTGTGTTGCCACTGTGTGCCGTGTGCTCCACACCACACCTGTCGAGGAGGTCCTTTCAGGCTGGAGCTCCGAGAACGAAGAGATCAAGTCGAGAAGTCTGTTCTATGCCGAACATGATCTTTCTCAAATACTCTCCTTCCTGATCACGCAGGAGAAGTGGCCAATCCTTAGATCCGAGGCATGGTTTGTCTTTGCTCTTCTGTCACGATCTCAGGATGGCGCCCAGGTTGTTGCAAAGGTACTCGATGTGTCTGGGGCCATGGATGCGCTTACCTACGCAGTCACAGGCAAGACGGCATCAAACGATCAAACACCTCAAATCGAAGCCGGCGCGCCCGAGGTTCCTCCAGCTGTTCCTGAGGAACTCGCTCTGGAGCCTCAACAAGTTGACCCAAAGCAGCAGGCCAACATGGCCAAGGTAGATAGAGAGAATTGTCTGGTGCTGTGTACCGAAGTCGTCAAGAACGGGGAAACTCTTGGGTCAGCCCAGATGAGTCAACTGCAAAATTTGATCCGACAGGGAACAGAATTGCTGGGGAAGAAGGCAGATTAGTAGGAATATTAGCATATGCATACGCACAAACAATAAATAATCACATCACATGAAGCATGGGCCGAATTGAGATCATAACAAGTAACTTTTAACAAGCAGAGACACCATTATGCACGTAATGCATCCATTGACCGAGTGATGACAGAACAAAGCCGGTGATCATGCAGTAAATTTCTTGAGCTGGACCTAGAGTATCCTTCCTCCAACCCAGGCCAAGCCTTTCATCAAAGCCTCTAACCGACGTTGCCCATGTCTCAGTGACATAAAGAGCAAAACCCTCAAACACCAGTTCCCTTTTTGCAAGTTTATTTCTTGGCCGTCTCGGCCTCGGCGGCATCCCGGATACGCTTCTGGCGGGCACCCTCGTAACGGGCGTTGGCGCGAGCGACACGGAGAGTTCGGTAAGCACCGGCCTCGATGTTGGAAGGCATGTCGCCCTTGGAGATCTCCTTGAAAGCGATGTCGGTGGGGGCAATAGGGAGGACAGCGGAGACCTGAGAGGCCTTCTCGACCTTGGAGACGTCGGTCTTGGTGTCACCCTTCTTGGGGGCGTTAGATCGGCGGGGGAGGAGGATCAGTCGCTCCTGGTAAGCCTTGAGGCGGGCGACGTTGGCGGCAAGGGACTCCTCGCTGAGGTTCTGGCGGCGGAAGTCGACGGCAATGCCGATGGTGGGAGCGAAAGCCTTGGGGATACCGGCCTCCTACAAAGAGAGTCAGATCTGGAAATTGCGGAATTTTCTTTCAAGTCGATTTCCATTCGACCCAGATGTTCTTCATACCTTGAGCTCAGCCAGGGTGAAACCACGGCCGGAGCGGACACGACGGTTGTACTTGATGGTAGGGCATCGGACAACGGGTCGGAGCTTGTCGACAGGTCGGGGAGCAAGGGCAGCGGCCTTGGCCTTGCGAGCAACACGTCTCCTCGACTTCTTGCCGGGCTAATCCAATAGTCAATATTTATGTGCCTTTTTAAAGTTTGTCGAAAATCGAAATATCATCGTTTTTCTCGTCGGAGTATCGTCATACCTGGTCGAAGTGGGTGCGAACCCGGCGCTGCCAATCCTTGCGGAAATCTATTCGAGGAGTCAGTCCCTCGTGTTCTCTTCTATCATGTCGTTGATCGGGGTGGTGGTGGCTCACGGTTGTTGACGAGCTTCTGGTTGTACCGGATCGTCTGTAGAAATTCAAATCAGCGAATGTTGACAAACATGATGGCGATAATCATCTCATCGCCATCGCAATGGGGCGCGTATATCCATACCATTTTGTCTGCTTACCGTGCTCCGATTGTCGATGTCGGGTCGTGAGGCGTGGAAATTTCGGAGGGTTGAGGCTTCGTCAAATTCCTAGAAGGGTTTTCGTGCCCTACACACTGCGCACTGGTGGGGTTAGCGACTTTGCGGAAGGTGCGAGTCACGTGTTATGTGTGGGCTTTTTATCAATTCAACCTTCTAAAAATTCGAACGGGAAAACGTTATAGCGGGAGCCGGTCTAGACTTGCATTACTACAATTGTGGAGACGTCATTTGTGAAGCAGTTTTACAGGGTCAAAGGTCGATGCTGAGTATCTTAGTATTTGGACAATCACGAATAGGCGCCATTGTCAGGATCACCCATTCTAAATCATGAGCTATCTTCTCACCGATCAAGGGATAGTAAAGCGATGAAACGCAGCTGTGTGTCAGAGACTTCCACAGCCAATCCTGACTTGAAATGGTAGCTGGCCAGTTACACGAGAACAACGGCTATTCTCAATCGTGATGATGCCCGAGAACCTCGTCAACAAGTTCCCTTCGGAGCACAGTCAAAAAGAAGCTTTTGTAGCTTTTGTAGACAACGTCGCCTCTGAAGATGCATAATATGTGAGGAATAGCAATTCGATAGTCAAGTTCAGGGATTTTGCTCCTGTGAACAAGTATATGGTAGAGGCAAGTCCAGCCATGTTAGCCCGAATTGGAGATGGAGCCTTGGGGTATCAATGAAGTGAATGCTGAACAGGAGTCAAACTTTGTCATTCTGGCATTACGTGGGTTAATTTAGTAGGCATATGGGTTTGACAATGCGGCATTGTCAACCATAATATTACTGAACGAAAAGGCCTTTTCGAAGAAATGTTATGCTATTATACTATGTAGTAACAGGTGGAAAGGATATTCGGTACACGGTTGGCATTCTGTCGCACGAGCAAGTCTTTCTCCAACCACAGTTAGCAGTGGTCTAGCACTAGTTAGTAGTCAAAAGTCTCCTCTTTAAACACAAACACACTTGAAAACAAGCTTGTTTCGTTTGACGACAAACGCTGCATTGTAAGCACATTTTTATGGAAAGAACCATTCATTGATACTTTGACACTTGCAGGCAGGGCAACGCACAATTCTAGGCAACCAGCTCTATCCGGTGGTCCCTGCAGGCACCAATTTCCCAGCCCCTTCCACGCCTCAGGTACAAGGCATCAACGAGGGCTCCAGAAATCTATAAAGCCCGCCCTTCGTCGCCCGCTTTTGATTTCGATTTCCTTTTCTCTTCATACTTACCTTGTTCCGAGGAAGCCAGATCAAGAATTGGTTTCCTCAGTATGGAAGGCCTGCATTGCACATCGCGGAGTCGTTTCCATACTCCATTGCTCTTCGGGGCCATGGGGGGCGTAATTTTTGATTTCGTACCTGACTTTTCATTGTGTTGGTGGCTTGATGCCGTCTCATGAAGAAGAGGTTCCGCACGGTGATGCCGCCCGTGGATGAATGTTTCTCTGCCCTCGCTGCCGTATGAATTGATGAACCGTGTCAGCCATAGCTTCCGTGCGCGCTCCGTCATGATGGTTGCAGCTGCACCGCAAAGCTCGTGATGATGCGAAGTGTTATGAAGTTAAGTTATTGTAACAGCCCTTGGTATTTCACTTTAGCGCGGCGCACTATGTCCTTGATCTCGGGCCCTTTGCTTGCCATGCTGCCCAGGTCAAAGTTGAAGGGCAGCGGACAATAAATTATGTCGCTTGTCTGCTCGACAATGTGCGGTCTCGTAAATACCAGACAGTAGTAACTTTCACGCATTATCCTATAAATTACAGGCGGCACAGGGCATTAGCCAGCCCAGCTCGTCAACAACTTGATAAATAAATATAGATAAAATAATAATCGTCAACATCATCAATAACTCTAGATCTCAATGAACCTTTCAATGTCGTCTACAACCCACCTCCTCTGACCCGAACCTACTCCGTACCAATCAAATCTCCACAATTCCATTCTGCACGCCAGTTTAACGACCCGAAAAATCTCATGACACCACTTCCCACTCCATTCCGAGTCGACGACGACGAGACCCCACGACGACCACAAAATTAACTGGTTTCTTTCAGCCGTCCATAGAAACCAATAATCTGTTCTGTCGAAATCACAGCAGCAGCAATGGCTTCAAAGATCGGTCCTAGGAGCGTCAAGGACGCCACCCGCTTCACGTCCACAATCCCCCACGCAACGTCCAAAACCGCCCAAAGAACACCGCGCATTCCCGGCGAGACACCCGAGCAGCGCGTGAGGAGGCTGCGTCAGGCTCACTTGGCCGCCCAGCATGCTCAGATTAGCAAGACGGATAGGTTCATCGATGCGTCGAGGAGATTCTTCGACGTTGCGCATCGATGGACTGTTGGAAGCATTGTGACATTCACAGGTACGCCAGTATGACGAAATTTGCATTGCAGCGCAGTAGAATTGACGAAGCATGAACAGCTGTCGCAGCTGTCGTCTCCGTATACTCCGTCTGGGACATGGTTCAATATAACCGCGCCCGCCGGGCCGAATGGGTCGAAGCCCAGAAGCGACTCGAAGCCGATGAGCTCGCCATGGCCCGTCTCGCCTACATCAAGGGTGAAGCTACCGAGGACCAGATTCTCCTCGTCGAGGAGGCCAACCAAGCAGCCGAAGCGAGAGGCGAGAAGCTACCACCTCTGCTCGCCGCTCCCGAGCACCGCACGCATTTTGAGGAGAACATCAAGCCCGCGTTTCAAGACAAGACTGAGGAGAGCGCTACAAAGACATCAAGTGGCAAGGGCGTGCTGGGGGTATTTTCCGGTGTGCTAGGAGGTGGAGAGAAGAAGGAGGAGGTCAAGCAGCAAGCGACAGATGGATTGGCGGAGGCACAAACACAGTTGACGAAGCTGGCCGCCGACGGCAAGATGAAGTTGGAGCAAGCAATCCAGACGGAGCGACAAAACCAACAAAACGGAGGTCCCTTGGATCAACTAGGCACACAGCCTACAGTTAGCTCTGGCAAGTCGTGGTGGAAGTTCTGGTGAACTGTATAAAATATAATTGGAAAGACAAACGGCTGGCAATGTGACGGATACAAAGCGGACTGTACGTGGTGGGAAGGCAACTAAAAGGAGTGTATCATACTTATGTGTAGATTGGCAGTGCATTAGACGGCGTCGGGGGACCATCTTGTATGTACCATCAGAGGGGAAATCCTACTTTACCTATCTATTCAATATCAAGCGACTAAACAGTATCATCACGGTTCTTGTTATATTTGAGTGATATTGAGCTTAATATGGCTCCCATTATTGATATTGACATTATCGCTATTGGAGTATTTCCATTTATACCTGACAGTCTCAATACCGACCGTTTCGCTAACTTCCGATTCCCTATTTCCTTGTGGGTAGCGAAGTGCGCCCCGAATGATCAAATGCTGTTTGTAGCCGCTTCCCGATATCCGTAACGCCATATAACAAAGTAAAAATGAAAGATCGTATTACTGGCCGTAGCCAGTTGATTGTGCCAAGGGTCCAGTGTAAGCATGGGACTAGCAAATGGTCGAGTTACCGACTTGCTGTTTGTTCCTCCTGCTGCCAGTAACTTCAACACTGACCAAAGCCTTCAAATCGGCAACCACCAAAAGAAGGCGTCAGCTCAGGCTGTGCGCAGTTGCTATTCGCAGCCCTTTTTTGCAAAGATTTAGTTTGGAAACCAAATTTGCGCTTCAGTCTTTTCTCTCTCCAATCAAGTGGTCTTACAGCACTGTCCTATAGAGAGGGATGTTTCTCGGAATCCACAATGATCTCTTTCTCCCCCTAGGAAACGATAATGTGGTTGAAGTGACCTGGAACCTTGAGGCGGCATTTCTCGCAGTCTGATCGGTATCCTATGCTGAAACTCCTCTTCATGCCGGGTTGCAATGTCCAACTGTTAACGGTGTGTCGACTTCGAATGTGACCTCGTCGAGGAGAAGGTGTTGTGGGGTCACCTTCACCATCAGCTGTCTGCGCTGAACAGTGAGGTTCTACGTCCATCATGGGGTGTTCCACGTCATGAGGAGGTGAAGGCTGAACCCTTACGTTGGGGTGCTCCATGCCTGGAGAGACGTTGCCATGAATGCTGGCATCGAATTGCATTGTGACAGGGGTGATGGGTTGGCATGCCATAGAATCGTCGCACTCAGAAATGGGCGAGGGGAGGCGTCGTTCGTTTTGAACGGCCTGCCACCCTCCAGCCATCGTGCGGGGAACGCTCTGATCATCGTTGAAGCCGTTATTTTGATGGCCAAGGTTTTCAACACCTCCCATTGCTTGTTGGCCTCTAACCTGTGCACCAAAGTTGGGCTGAATGGGGGTAGGCATACGCCCGTTGGAGTTGTCAGACTCTAACTGCATCGCGCCCAATCGGTCCAATCCCTGATGCTGAAGTTGGCTTGTTTGCATCGAATCCATATCAGAGTACCCTTGGTTTTGTGGCGTCGTGTTTGTGGGCGACCATTGCGAAAAGTTACTTTGTTGGAACTGATCATGGGAAGCCATGCCCGGAGGAGTCATGGATGAATCGGGTAGCCATTGCTGTGCAGTTCGAGGGGATGCACGGAGAGGAAGGCACTGGAGTCGTTTCTACGAAAGTTAGTATTTCACCATCAAGCATGTCCGGCGTTGTCATGATAGTAAACTTACATTTCGGTGCTCACCGAAGCTCATGCCATTGGCAACGAGCTCTTCCTCTTCTCGGCCCCGTTTTCGCTCGAAGACAGGATGCTGCTGAGCGGCGAACATCTTGTCGTATTACAAGGTGTTTGTTGTCGAAGATACGAAGACCCTGTGCTGCCCAGCAAATACTGAAATAAAAGTGATGCCGGCGTTGCTAAAAGCCCAACCCTGCGTATTAATGCGGGTGGATACAGCGATTCACTGTCGTCGATTTGATCCCCAGAAGAGTCGTACAGTAGTGTAGCGTAGCGGTACCGCGGGGGTAACCGATGCAAGGCGATATAATAGCTTGATGGTCCGAGGCAAAGCAAAAAAGTACGGCGGTGATGCTGAGAACAAAATATGAATGGAATAACGTCAATGAGAGGTTGGGCAAGAGGAGTAAAAGAGGGTTGAGGGACCCCGATCGTTAGAGTTGAGTTCACGAGGAAGTGGCGGCCCTGTCGTCGGTCAAGGAAGCCACGGATAGTGGATCAGAGGCTGTGACGGGAGGGGGTTCAGCAACTGGAAGCTTGGAACGGAACGCAGGCAGTACCTAGTCTAAGCCAGCAGGCAGAGAGGCTGGGGTTTAGGCTGGGCAGGTTTTCTGAGGCTGGCTATCACTTGAGGTGCTACAATATGTAAAATATGACAAACCAACAGTGAATCAAGCAAACAAGAATAGTGAGACAGTTTGAAGGAGCGGGGAAATAGGGCGATCTATAATGTCTTGGGGGTTATATGTAAGGTATTTCTGAATTGGAGGGTCTGTCTCGGTGTTGGTAGAGGGAACCCGTTTTGTAAATATTGGACGAAAGTAAACAAAGACCAGAAAAGGTGAACGAATGTTATGCACAGCAATTGACAATTGGAAAGCGAGTAACTTAGTAAATGCTTGAAACAACGGTGAAAAGCTTACCAAAAGGTGAAAAGGATAAAATCTTGAATTGGAAGAAAGAACGTCATTGTGAAAGGAAAAAGGGGTTGGTTGGATGAGTTCTGTCAGTGAATGAATGTAGAAAATGAAAGGCTAGGCGGGTCACGAAATAATCCGCACACTAAAGTCCCGGTATTTCACTGAAGTATAGTGGATGACAAAAAGCATCAGAATGATACGGGGTGGCTAAGAAGTAAGATTAAACTGTTATTTCTGTCACACTATCAACTGTGCATATTATTTTGTTACCTACCTGGAGACCAAAGTTTGTGAATTGAGACCGAGACCAAGCCAACGCTGTGGCGCGCATCCGCTTCACATCACCAGATGATCGGATTCCTTCCTGTCTCGGCTCAGTCGTGGGGTCGCCGAGAACCCGAGCGATCCCTTTGAGGAAAGCGATGATCTAATAGACCCTTAACACAAGACTTGTCATGCTTGCTGCTGCTCATCATGCTTATCATTGCCCATTTCCCATCCTCAACCACGACTAAAGTCAAGAGGCGCTGAGGCGGGCTGGGCTGAGTGGACAGCCTGGACTAACTAACAATAAGGGTCTCACGGGCCAACAGATCCGCAGTACGAGGCTCCGACGCCAACGCGGTTCACTACGTTTGACAACAAGTTGTGAGAGTCGACATGTTGTCAACGGAACTTGAATGTCTAGGTTTCAGTCGTGTTTCGCTTGGTTCGAATTTCCGTCTTGTCGTCTAGGTAGGACACGAGTCCTTCTGAGACGTTTGTAACGAGCTTGGTTGATCTGGTTCGGGGATGTCTGAGACAACTTCTGTAGTTGGCTCAGATCAGATCCCCCTAGTCGTCGGCCATTGAGCTTCCGGTCCGTGCTGTAGGGTAGTGTTGTACGAAATGTTGGATATCGGGTGAACTACTACAATAAAAGATACGAACTCTGTTTTTCGTTTTGTAACACATCGTGTATGTAATGGCATTGTTTAACTCAATGCGTTCTCCTAAGTAATTTCCCATGCTTTGGTGGTTCATTGCCCCCGTTTCTTCGGCGACACACATTCCTTTGTGCAACTGATAAACCTCCAGAGTTCTAAACGTGGGGAGATTTGCAAGCCGCCACGATACCAAGAAACCCTGTCACAAATATCATTGCATGCCGACGTCACCAGAGACCTCTCCCTTATCCCACTTTCCAAGATGCGAATCCTTTGAAGGCGAATTGCTCATATTACTTCACAAGGGATGCGATTGATTATCGTATGTTATTTCACGTTGTTTTCCGAGACGCGTCTATTGGTAGGGAGGAATAGTGGTGCTGGGTAACATTACCTTTTTACCCTAGTTTCTTAGACCTGGAGACCATACCCTTGGACCCCGGATCAGAAATAATTGCTACTCCGTCAGACCGAACGGCGTAACCGTGTCAAGGTGTGAGTAGAAATGGAGTCAAGAAATGATTGCGAATACTCAATGGCTCGTCAATTGCTACCGTACGTTGAGTGACAGGCCTCAATATGCTCGAAACTTGTGTACACCAATCTTGCCTCACCAAGTCACTAATCAAAGTTAATGCAATACGACAGTGTAGCGACGACACGATGACCTCTCACAGCTTTGTGGAGGTTACACCCTTTCGGACGGAATTGGTAGGAAAGGCGGCGGTAAAAGTGATGATCCGTTCCTTGCATGCATTTCTACAACCAACCTCCGACATAGGCGGTACACCTGTCTAATGCGAGGCCTTATTCGAAGCCATCAACCGTCAGCTTGTCCACATGAGAAAATGATAAGATATGACTACTTTCGTTTTCGTCCCAAGGCCTCGCGTAACCGAGAAATTGACTGCTACGGACCTAAACCGGAGCCAATTGAGCTTAGACCATTGATAATTGCAAAATTCTAGAACCCTGACGTAGTGAACCAATGTATTTTGCATACAACTCCCCCTGCAAAAAAAATCGCCCTTTTATCGACCCCTCGGTGGGGTTCCCCTCCGAATCTCCTCCGGTGCGGTGCTACCCTGGGCCTGCTTGGGTTGGGCTGGCCTGAGTGCATCTAGAACTTTTGAGTCAGCCTAAGGTAGGAGAGAGAGAAAAAAAAGTGTGTCTACTACTTTGTGATATATTTCAACAACATTTTGTTCTCGTTAAGCCGACTGAATTCTCAATCTCAGCCTCGTGGCGTTCGTCTTGAAAGTTTTACTTGAGTCACCCACTCATTCATCGTCAACTCCGTGGAGCTACAAACTAGACTAAATACTATTACCCGCCCAAGGTAAATCGGAACCCCTCCACGTCAAAATTTCTAGTTGCAACAAGAACATCTCAGCTCACATATTCACAATGCCTTCAGCCGTCGATATGGTCACTATTGCCGCCGATGATACCAGAGGTTAGTGCTTACTTTGAATTGTTGCATGTTGGAATTGTAAGGAGGACTCATGATGCTTCATGGAGAAATCCCACCTCATGGGCAAGCCTGTCACCATCATATTGGCTCATGAGAGAACGGAGATTGCGCAATGTCGCACTCTTCTAGTCTCGCGCACATCTATATCGAAACGTCGAGTCCATCGACTAATATGAACCAGTCCTCGGACAGGATCCTCTGATCCCTCCCGCTCTTCTCACCTCCGAAATTCCTCTCCCCGAGAAGGCCACAAACACCGTTGTCAAGGGCCGACAAGATGCTGCCGATATCGTTCTCGGCCAGAGCGACAGACTTCTCGTCGTCGTCGGCCCTTGCTCCATTCACGACCCTGCTGCCGCTCAAGAATACGCTGCCCGACTCAAGGAGGTCTCCGACAGACTCTCCAATGATCTCTGCATCGTGATGCGCGCTTACCTCGAGAAGCCCCGAACCACCGTTGGCTGGAAGGGTCTCATCAACGATCCCGATATCGACAACTCCTTCAAAATTAACAAGGGTCTCCGTGTTTCCCGTCAGCTCTTTGTTGACTTGACCAGCAAGGGTCTGCCAATTGCCACTGAGATGCTCGACACCATCTCTCCTCAGTTCCTTGCAGACTGTATCTCCGTCGGTGCCATTGGTGCCCGTACCACCGAGTCTCAACTTCACCGTGAGCTTGCCTCTGGTCTGTCTTTCCCTGTCGGCTTCAAGAACGGTACAGACGGCAGCCTTGGCGTTGCCATTGATGCTATTGGTGCTGCCGCTGCTCAGCACCACTTCATGGGTGTCACCAAGCAGGGTCTTGCTGCTATTACCCGAACCCAGGGTAACGAGCACTGCTTCGTTATCCTCCGTGGTGGGACCAAGGGCACCAACTTCGACAAGGAGAGTGTTCAGGCTGCTAAGAAGGTCCTCCAGGACAAGAAGCAGAAGGAAGCTATCATGATTGACTGCTCCCACGGTATGTTTTCTGACCCCTCTTTAAAAGTGTCAAATACTAACTTGTGCAAGGAAACTCCTCCAAGGACCACAAGAACCAGCCCAAGGTCGCCAAGGTTGTTGGTGAACAGCTTCGTGATGGTGAGAAGGCCATTGTTGGTGTCATGATCGAGTCCAACCTTGGCGAGGGTAACCAAAAGGTGCCCGCCGAGGGCCCCGCTGCTCTCAAGCGCGGTGTCAGCATCACTGATGCTTGCATTGGCTGGGAGGACACCGTTACGGTGCTTGAGGACCTAGCTGATGCTGTCCGCACCCGTCGCGAGGTTAACAGTTCTTAGATGGTTGCTGTTGGGCGTAGAGGGAGCGAGATTCGGCAATGAAAACGGTAAAAATGTCGTGTAAGAATTTGGGAGTTAATGTCTAGGCCTGGTAAGAAAGGTTAAGAAAAGTCGGCGTACATAGGTTGCATTGAAATCGTCACGATGCATGATCTTTTTTAACACGTAACTCATAAATGATCCTAACCTGTGCTATGATAGAGGTCAACCCCATGTAAAGTGATATCGCAGCCAACGCCGAAAGCCCCTTCTACCCAATACCCAATACCCAAAGCCGACGAGTTACATCGGCTTGAACCAAGACGAGTCCCATATATCGCCCTATTCATAAACTTATCGGAAATTCCCTTGCATGGGAGCATAGTTGCTACCCTGTCTAGGAAACACAGGCCCCTGGCGCAGCGCCACAGCTTTCTTGAAAGCAGCCCAGCCCAGCAACCCGACTGTCCCAACGATGAATGCCCAGACGATGATCTTGTCCTTGTTGCTGTCGCGCTGGAAGCACATGGTCGAGACATCCTCCTCGGTCGCGTCTTTGCAGAAGTCGATGCCTTGCTTAAGACAAAAGGCCTTGGTGCATTCGGAGCATGATTTGGACTTTGAGCGCGGCTCGAGCTGGACTGTTGAGAGATCGATGGAGCGACGGAGGGATTCGTCTTTGGGACCGAGGGGGATGATGGTGCTGTTCTTAAAGCATGTGCATTTGCAGAAGGTGGGCGCGGCTGGGAATGTGTTAGCTATGGAAAGGGTTTTGTTGTGAGTTTGCGCATACATGCTGCGGCTAGCGAGATAAACGCTCCTAAGAGGAGAATAAACAGAGATATTCGTGCCATGGCGGCTAATATAATATGGAGCTGTAGTAGGTTGGCTTATCGGATATGCGAGGTCGCACGTCAATCACTTGAGGCTATCGATAGTTGACGATGAGGTGGGCCGGACCCCAGTATCCACCACAGCCTCGTAGGTTCCCATTGGTCAATATCACCACACTGGAAAAAGTTCCATATCGACTTGTACCTCCGACTAACGACCCCATCACGATCCTTTTTCGACCTCAGGTCACCTCCGATACCCTCCAATTCACCCACCTCACAATGCCTCGAATACCGAGAGTAGGCGCATTCGCCTCGCTACCATCGGCCGTCGCTCCCGTCAATCGACTGCCCTTTGTCGCCCGCGCCACATTCTCAACCTCCACCCCCGTCAACGCCCTCGGAAACAAGACACAATGGATTCGAAAGCAGCTGTGGAAGGGCGAGGCTCCCGGTGCTGAGGATCCTTATAACGAGCGTCCGGAACCAGTGCAACCTACGAATCTGCCTGACGAGGCTGCAGATCTGTCACAAGTCGACCGCATACCTGCCGCTGTGCGCAACACTCGCCTTGTGCTGCCCCCCACCCATTCCGAGGCCTTGACAGAGAAGGAGGTCGAGTCTGTCGACACTGGATATACACCTGCGACCTCAATTGACGACCTGGAGGAGATAGACCCTCTCAAGACATGGTGGGAGCAGCCCGGCCATTGGGGCGAGGAGAGCGAGTTCCAGGGTTTCGGCAAGGCAGACCGAGTGCAGGACCAGGCAGTGTTGGAGGTCTATCTGCGCCAAGCTCTGGTTGAGTCTCTTTCATACCAGCAACGAGGTCTTCTTGAGGAATATGCGGCAAAGAAGTGGCCCGTCGGCGACAGGGCCCACCTGGACCGAACACTGTCCGTCGGTATCCGATTCAAGGACGGAAAGGCTCTGTTGAGCACTCACTTCCGAATTGTTACTGAGAAGCTGAAGGCTAGGCCTCAAGAGCTTGAGGAGAAGGTTGAAATCTCCCCTGAGGAGGCTCAGCAAATGGTTAATGCTTTGGACCCCTCATGGAAGGCCGCCACTCTGGACAGCGACCACCTCAAGTTTGCTGTAAGTAATCGTATCTCAGACAAGACATGAATCTGTACTGACAAAACACAGATCCGCAAACGTCTCTACCAACTCACCGGTCACTTCGTCCCCGACGTGAAGCTCGCCGCGGCCAAGACACCGGCCGAGCTCATCACCGTTGCGCTAACCATCGCCAAGCGCGGCAAGAAGCTCGCCGAGGTTCTTGAAGACCAAAAGGCTCTCTTCACGCTCCCCAACGTCACAGTGCACAACAGGAGAGTCACACCCATCGACCGTGAAGTCTCAGTCGGCCGATGGAAGGTTATTGAGGAGGAGCTGCGGAAGCGTGATCTGCCTGTTACTGGAACAGGGGGATACGGCAAGAATAAGGAGCGGGATTGGTTGACTGGCAAGGCCTAAGGGAAGAAAAAAATTATGAGATGTATGAACAGAACAGAAGTGGTGTATGACCGTGTATATCTGTACATGTATAATAGACAAACAAACAAATCTTGCATTATTGTTGCGGCCGTGTTCACCTAACAGAGGTCGCGGCATCGGAATCCTCTGCTGACGATAGCATCAGAGATGAATTACGGAGTAGTCACTCAGTTGATGACATTTCTGACCAGGTCTTGGGCTTTTATTTCTTTCCACCTTAAAACTTAGAGGCGGGGAATACTGTTACACATTGTTCATTCATTCATATGTAGTGATTTCCTGTATCGCAAAAACTCCCCTTTCCATGCACTATTTTACAGGTATTTGTTCTGGATAAGCCACTGCTTAACATCCTCCTTGTCCCTCGCGAGCCAGCTTTGTTTGGCCTTCATAGCATCAAGACTCTGAGCCAACTCAAGTTCGAAACCCTTGCTGCCCTTCTGCTCAAAGAAACTCTTGACGTCCTCGATCTGGTCGCCATGTGTGAAGGAGCTTGTTGAGATGGCCACCATGTCGCCAAGAAGTGACATGCCAGGAGGGAGTCGCTTGGTGAGAACATCCCAGTTCTCCTTGACCCATCCCCAAAGAGTCAGGATACCCTCCTTGTGAGCGCGGAGACCAGCAAGAGGCATGTAGATGTCCTGGGTTTTGACATTGTCGCTAAGAGTGTACGCCAGAGTTCGCTTCATAAGGGCAGGATCCTTAGCAAAGCCGAGCGATCGAAGAGCGGTGTTTCGCTCGCTGCTCTGTTTGGCGGTCTCATATTCCTTGACAACAGCGTTGTATTCGGTTTCGCCTCCATACGTCAGCACAACTCCAAATACGCTAGATCGGAGGTTGGGCTGTACAGCCTCTCGGTCGCCATTGATGAACTTCTCAAACAGCTCGAAGGCCGCCTTCTTCGTAGGTTCGTCTTCGACGATGGCGGCCTTACCGAACATAAGTGCCTTGAAGCGCTGAGCAGTAAAGTCATCAGAGTTCGAAATGTTCCAGCCGATCTCGTTGGCCTTCTTGCTGACCAAGTCTCGCTGGAAAGCCTTGAGAGCCTTGTTGACGTCGTCCTCTTCAAAGACCCAGGCGTCTCGAAGAGATGCGACACGGAGAGTAATCTCATCCCAGACAATGAACTCATCTTCAGAGTCAAAGCTTTTGAGCAGAGACAGGAGGCCAGATGTCTTTTGGTAACCAGCAGCAGCAAGGGCACCAGCATCAGCAATCATCCCGGCTCTGTCCTCGACACCCAAAAGTCCTGATTTTGCGTTCTGTCCAAGCTTCTGGAGTCGCTCGCTAGTATAAGATGTGCGGTAGATACCGGAGTGGCCAGAGTTGACCTTGTAGAAGTCGAAATCAGGCACCTTGAATTCAGCCTCACGGACGTTGAGGGCCAGATCTTCTTGCATACCTTCCTTTGTTCGAAGATTAAGGAACACGGGGTAGAGGACTTCATCTTCCTCAGGTTTGACATCGGCCGTTCGGAGGAATCGGTTTTGCTTGACGTGGATTGTACCTTTGGATTCATCCTCGGTAACGGCTACAACAGGGTAGCCGACCTTCTTAGTCCAAATGTCTGCAACACGCTCGACATCCTTACCACTGGCCTCACTGAGAGCAGCCCAGAGGTCAGTTGTCTCTGTGTTGCTGTAGGCGTGTCGGTCAAGGTAGATACGGATACCCTTCAGGAAAACATCCTCACCCAAGTACTTGGAGATCATGCGAAGGACACAAGAGCCTTTCTCGTATGAGATGGCATCGAAAATCTGGTCGACCTCATCTGCGCGCTTCACGGGCACTTCGATGGGGTGAGAGCTACGCAGAGAGTCAAGACCCAGAGCAGATCGCAGATCTTCAGTAACATAGCCTTCCCAGATCCTCCACTCAGGGTAGAAAGCATTGGAAGAATACCACGACATCCATGTCGCAAATCCTTCCTTCAGCCAGAGACCATCCCAGAAGTCCATTGTGACGAGGTTGCCGAACCATTGATGAGCCAGCTCGTGCTGAACAACCTCAGCGACACGCTTCTTGGTAACGGCACTGCTGGTCTTCTCATCCAGGAGGAGATCGACGACTCGATATGTGATGAGACCCCAGTTCTCCATGGCTCCAGCAGCGAAATCAGGTACGGCAACCATGTCCATCTTGGGCAGAGGGTATTGACTGCCAAATTGCTGTTCGTAGAACTCAAGGGTTCGTGCACCCAACTCAGCTGAGAAGACGGCATGGTCAAGGTTTTGATCGGGAGTGCACCAAACTCGAATAGGGACTCGGAAGTTGTTGGTCTCGTAGTGCTTGAGGTCTCCGACGATGAAAGCCAGGAGGTAAGTAGACATGATGGGTGTCTTGTTATATGTGACGGCCTTTCTCTTCTTGCCCGTTACCTTGGAGTCGACCTCCTTCTCGGAGGCAACATCCATATTACCCAGGCAGACCAAATCCTTGTCAGCAATCAAAGTGACGGTGAATGTCGCCTTGAGCGCAGGTTCATCGAGACACGGGAATGCTCGGCGAGCATCAGTGGCTTCGAACTGGGTGGTAGCCAGATACTTGGTGTTTCCCTGCTCGTCCTTGTATGATGATCGGTAGAAACCAGCCATATTGTCGTTGAGAGTACCGGTGAAGCGCTGGGTCAACCTCGCCTTCTGGCCTGCGGGAATCGTCTTATCGAAGGTAATGGTTGTGGTTTGGGAGTCCTTGTCATAGTCGAGAGTGGGGGAGGAGCTGATAGTGGCACCGTTGGCCTCAACGAGAGTTTCGTGGATCTCAAGATCTACTGTGTTGAGAGCAATGGATGTTGAGTCTTCGACGACGTCGAAGTCGATGATGACGGTACCTTCATACTTGAAGGTCTCAAAGTTGGGCTCGAGGGTAAGATCGTAATGTAGTGGCTTGACATTCTTGGGAAGGACCTGACGACCACGACGAATGTCGAGGCTCAGACTGGTAACGTCGTTTCCGTTGCTAAGCATGGCTCGTCGACAAGAGCAGTTGCGTTGCTGCTGACGAGATATGAGGGAGGATGTGACCTTGGAATCGTGAACGGAAGGTCGAGATTGAATTGATCGAGATGAAGAAGCTGTCGCAAAGCTAGATGAAAGAAAAGGTAGAGATTGAGACGTATGAAGAGATCGAGGTGAAGAAGTTGTTAATGTTGAATTGGAAGCTGTCAGCTCAGAGCTAGTAGCTCTTACGCTGATGTGGGGGAGGGGTCGTCGTGAGTGGAAGATATGATGGGTACGACGGGTATGGGTCATCGGGTTGCTGCCTGCGAAAATGGAAGACTTCTGCGTCAGTGTCAGAGCATTGGGCTTACCGCCCAAGGCTCGTCTCAGACCGAAAGACATCAATTGGGGCTTCATTGAATCATTGACTACTCATGAGACGATTTCAATTCATGGTTGTAAAGAGCCGACGTTGCACTTGTTCCTGCGGGAATCATACACACACACAATCCAATTGTTCGGAAGATTTCGTTGCAACCCTGCTGAAGAAAGCTTGGGCCTGCCGAGTCTCGTCATGCGCGTAAAGAGGACCAATTATTAACCCGCAGCTCTAATCTTATTAGGCTCTTCAAATCGTCTCTCTTTATGGTAAGAAAAGGCTAAGCTTTAGGAAATCTCTTATCTATTTTCCAACTTTACTTAGGAAATCTTTTAACTACTTTCATAAATTATGAAATCATTCGCAGTCATATAATATTTGTCTTATTTATTC
>JABCQV010000464.1:0-29158 GCA_013186375.1 Fusarium aywerte | reverse complement strand
CCTCTGGCTTGGGAAAAGCTGGGGTTGAAAACTGGGGCAGAAGGAGAGAGATTTTGGGTCTTTGGCGTCTAGACCTTTGCTTGTCATCCGCTAGTTAAAGGACAAAAAAAAAGCAAGGGATGATGGCATGGGGAGTTTGACCCAAATTGTAGACGCGCCGTCTTTTAGCAAGCCTTGGTGTGCGGAGACGGTGAGATATTTGATGCAAATGATGGTAGAGACCAACACCATAAGGACCTGTCCAGCTGAAATAGAAAGACGAAAGATGGTATGGAGATAAATGATGACGGTTTTGTCAAAATGCCATGTCTGTCCTTATCCAGTGGGGGTTAGATTCATCCCAGTAATTAACTGCCCGTTCTGCAGTTGACATAAAGAGGTAAGACGATTGCGGGGGAGGAGACTCAATCCAGTCAGTCGGTGTCACGAGGCAAAGCAGCCTCTACGTTGAACCGTTTCTCTGTGCGCCCGTTATCATAACGGAAAGTCGGCAATCGAGGAGAAAATACTTGTAAGGAATCAGTCTATGCCATCTCTTCATCTGTCTACAAGTTTCTAGGATATTTTACAATCTATCGGCATCCCACTTGCACTCCAAACCATTGGTTCTAACTTCCATTCGAGATCAACCAAATCTGAAACCAATAAGTTCACGCTCGAGGTACCCGCTCATCAGCCTCTATGACCAGGCGATCTTATGCAAGGATCTGTGAAAGTAGGTAATTACAGCAAGCGCCCTTGTTTTCCCTCTTTCTTTGCTTGTGCATAGCTGTTGTCGAGTGTCAGCCTCATTGTCTACCTGACACAGCATGACGATCAACAGGTGCTGCCTGCAAATCGTCGTATTCCAGGCAGCTCTTATTGTTTACAGGTTGAGAGACATTGAGTCGAGTGAATAGTCCTAGAGTTACACGGCTGCGGCTAAAACTTGCGTAGTATCTGTTTCATGATTACCCATGCTGCTGCATAATACAGCCTATGAACAGCAAAGATTTAGTTATAAGCAAAGCAGGCGTGAGAACTTACCTAGTTTCCATCTCAATTTCTCAGCAAGGCCAATTCTCTGTAACCTGTCACATACACAAATTCTCAAGATAGACAAAATATAAAGAAAATAAACAATAATAATTTATAAAAGCCAGTTAACCTCATCATCGTTCCTCCTAACTTCCCTCATCTGCCAATTACCCACCCTATACTCCGCCTACTCTTTCAACTTCTCATTCTCCTCACCAAATACAAAAACAACTCTTTCTTTTCCCTTATCGTTCCAACCCTTCTCAACATCATCAAACCTGTACTTTTTCAACCCTTCACTACCAACACCAACAAGCACCTTCAACATCCCCACCGTCTCGGCCCCGAGTTCCTTCGGATCCCATGACCCGGGCCCGGAGCCCCGCAGCGTGACATCCCTCCTTCGCAAACTCATGGCTGAAATGGGAGCTCCGTCACCCGCCATACTTCCAATGTTGATCCACGTAATCGGGTTCATCGCCTTTGCCGTGCTGGGACTTGAGAGAAACGAGCTTGGCCATGGTCCGTATAAAAAGTCCAGCACGATATCTGCGTCTGCAGCGGCGGAAAAGTCCGTCTCGGTTGGCGTTTCCGTGAGAAGCACGCTGGCGTCGAGATCGAGCTTTGATAGAGCTTCTTTGTTGCGTGCAGCACCGACGACGCTTGATGCTCCGAGGTGACGAGCTACCCTGATAGCGATCTTTCCACTCGCGGTGGTAACTCCGTTGATAAACACCTTGAATCCCTTCTTGTTGGTCAAATCCACACGCTTGCGCAGCGCCATCCAACTCGCCATGACAGGATTGATTAGGGCTGCTGCAACGACGGGATCAACGCCGTCAGGCAACTCGACAATATTGCCGGTAGGCGCATTGACGATTTCGGCATAGCTACCCTGCGGCGTACCTAGCAGGGAAAAGTAGACATTCTTGCCCGTTGAAACATTGACACCCACGCCGTCGACGCCAGGTCGGTGGGGAAGCTCGGTAGCAGTGTAGTGTTTTCCAGCTGCTCGTGAACGAACAAGTTGATGAAGGCCAGAAGCGATAACCCGAATCTCCGTCTCAGACTCGTTGCAGGGAGCTTGGGGTGGGACGACTTTGACAGATCTGGGAGCTTGGCCCCATTCTGTGACTTCAGCTGAAAGCATGCTCATCTTGGATTGAAGATATGTGTTTGTGTGTTATAAGTAAAATGGTGATGGTGATATTCGAAAAGAGGTGTGAAGAACATAATCGCTTTTCTGAGGAATCATAGTGACGTCTTTATACTTCCGACTTCCATCATATCCATCGCATTGCATTGCAATGCAATACATCCCGCCTGCCGCTCAGAACGTCACCAAATTAGTGGACTCGGAGATACGACCCCTCTTTACTCCAACCGCATATGCAGTAAGCAGTAGCTTCTTAGTAATGAAGCGCCTCTGTTGATAACATTCGGGGATTACCGCAAATACCCGCGCGCGCGCGAATGAGAAACGCTGAAGAATCCATAATACATCATGTAATCGTAGCTTAGCCCTCGAATTGACGGAACTTCGGCATCATAAGTTACCAAGACTACTGATCAACGTCTACGCGGCATAAGGCAACAGTGAGTCAATCACTCAGCCGCAGGACGTTTAACAAAGCATTCAACGCTTTTCCTCACTTGTTATTGATAGCAAATATCTTTAACAGTCACTTTCATCGGCCCGCTTTGCATTAAAACTTTCATTTATCTCTTTTTTGTGCTTCGTTACATCTGCCCATGCTTTTTCTCTGACAACCATCTAGAAAAACCGCTTGACCCTTCTTTGCCCATGCAGCCTAGCCTGTAGAATATAAATCGCTATCCCTCCGCACCCCTAAGATGGACTTGTCTTAATGCAATTGCAGCTGTGTATACAAAACGCCTCCTCCCAACCGGCCATGTGTAGAAAGACGCCAACGCCTCTTCGTTTCCATGTTTGCTTGCAACCAACCGACAAACCAACCAGCCGTCCGCCCATCCTTTCCCTTCCCTTCCGTTTGTCTAGTCAGCGGATCCGGCCTAGCTGTCATTCTTTCATGCCACTGAACCGACCATCGAGCCTTGCCAATCTGTAAGTCAACCGCTAACCACTGCGGTATAAATGCTATGAATAAAACACCCTTGGACATCAATCGTACACACTTGCTACATATGTAAATATCGTCACTTATCTGGATACATCCAGAACAGTGTCTCCAATGTGCCCTTCTCATCTCTTCAACAATCTTCCATCCATCTTGAATCGTTCATCGCGGTGTCGACTTTGCAGAACGCCCTATCCAAAATGGCAACCTGCCGTTTGTAGATCGAGGAACGGTTGCATTGCTAGGCAAAGTCCAAGGACATATCCTTGAGCCAATGGCCAAGAATCCAGTCGACGTGTCTCGTCGCTTCTCAGATCGAGACTACCGCTCAGCCACCCTTTCGTTCAGACTCGTGCTTGGGGGGTTGCTCGACGTTTCCTTGTTGCGCGTTGTTGTTGCCGCCTTTCTTCTTGCCTTTACCAGCCTTTTGCCAACCATTGTCGCTTTCGCTTCTAGCTCCACGCACGTGACCATTCTCTCGGTTCCCGTTGGCTTTTTGAGAGTTGGACTTCTGATTCTTCTGAGATTTTGTTCCCTCCTTGGAATTCGGTGACTGGTCTTCAGACTTTTGGCTTCCCTTGGGTCCCTCTCCTCGGCCTGACTTGGGACTGTTCTGCTTCTCAGGCTTCCAAGGTCCATCTTTTCGAAGAACTGTAGGCGAAGGAGTGCGAGTCTCATATACTGGTGAGAGATGAGCGAAATCTTGACCAACAGGACGATCAATGCGGTTCTCAGCAATAGCGAGGTCGAGAGGAGCAATCACGCCGTTCTGGTTCTGGCGCGACATCAGACGCTGTCGGGTCGAAGGGGACAGTCGAGAGTTTCCAATCGCCGGATCCTGTACAATATGGGGAGTACCCATGTAGTAAGCGCTCATCATGGCGATACGATCGCGGAACGAGGGGTCATCCGCAGTAGAAGGAGCTGCAGCCATGAGTGGCGCAGTGGAACCGTTGGCCACCACAGGAACCTGACTAAAGGCACCTTGTTGGTTCACAACTCCCTGCGGCTCAACCATAGGCATGATGGATCCATCGACAGGGTAGCTGGGCACCCCATTTGCAGCATGAATCTGTAGAGGGTTCTCAAAGGCAGGAGTCTCGTCTGAGGTGTTGCTCTCCGTTCCAGAAGGGGCTTGACGCGGGCTTGGGGTCACGCTCGTCTTCAAACTGGATCCATTCACGACCAGGGGGCGACCGAGGTTCTTGTTCTGAGTACCAGGGAAAGGCCCCTGTGCCAATGGCGCTGATGAAGTAGTAGATGCAAAATTTCGTGATTGTCCCAAAGGCGAAGGCGATCGTGATGTTCTCTTCATTCGGCGGTCAAGGATTGTTTGAGGAATTTGGTCAGTCGACAATCTTCGTCGCCCAGGGCTCGAATTCTGACTGGCAACATCTCCGAAAGCAAGACCATTGGTAGCCGGCAGTGGCTGTTGAAGCTTCTTGCTGGGACTAGGGCTTTCTGACAGGTAGACAGAATATTTGCCCTCCTCTGACTGTGGAGAGTCGGTGGTCGCCTTTGGTGTCTCGTCGAAATCTGTATCATCAGACATGAAACTTGGAATTGGATTGCCGTTTACGCCTCGAGACTGGCTTGACCCACTGAAGGACTGAGCACCGAAGTAGGCAGTGCCTGCCTGCGATGAAGACGGAGAACGCGATGCAGGCTGCGAATGTGAACGCAGAGTACCGTTTGACCCTTGAGTGCCTGCTTCGTTAGTCATACCGTTTCGCTGCAGAGGACGACGGAAGTCCTGAGTAGCTCCATTCGTGCTAGCTGGAGACGAAGGATATGTTCCGTAACCTGCACCCGCTTGGGGGAAGAACTGCTGTCCCAAACTCATATTATATAAAGCATATAGATCTGGTCGCAGAGGGGCACTGAGCGGCGGGTTATCGAACGAATTTGTCCTAGAACGATCCGATGTCTGTTGCGGCTGCTGTTGGCCTGATCCTGCACTTGTTGACATTCTCTGCGGTTGTTGCTGCTGGCCCATCGCTTGAGCTTGGGCCTGATGCTGCATGAATGCTGGTGACTGACTGGCATACAGGAGTCTCATATTCTCTTGGTGCAACGCCATTTGAGTCATGAGGTCCTGCTGTGCATATTGGAACTGGAACTGTTGATTCTGGTACCACTGCAGATCTTGCGCCATGTTGACCGGCTGCATAAACATATTGTTGTTGTTTGCATCGAATTGTGGAACGCCCGCAGATGCTCGCCTATTCGAATTTCCGCCTCGGTAGTTATTGTTATGTCGTCCACCACCGCGATGGTTTCCACGACCCCCACGTCCTGAATGTGTCTGCGACGAGCTGCGAAGCAGAACAGGTCGAGGCTGTGGTGCAGGTCGAGACCATACTCTTTCCTCCTCTTTAGGGAACACGTACTGCTCGCAAGCCTCCTCAAAGTTCGCCACTGAAATAAGATCAAACGCTCGGCGCAGCTCCATATGTAATCCGCGGAAAGAATATTCATCGGCCGTGTTTCCGAGATTTCGGGACGTATTGAAAGGCTCTTCGACACAAAGTTGATTGTTGATCGCGTAATGCCATTTCTTTTCGTGCTTCGTTATCAGTTTGCCCTGTCGTACCGAGAGAACGTGCTTGTCGTAATCAAACTCGTGTGCGTAGAAACGAAAGAATTGGAACAAAAGCTCGGCAGCAGATGACTTGTTCTTGTTTCCAAAGCCAGCTAACTTATCAATATCGTCGGCAAAATCTGGGAGCATACCGTCGGGCTTGGGTAACTTATGCGGCGACTGATGCAGACATGGGAGGACGGGTGGGTTGCGCAGCTGCAGGAACGCAATGATCAAACAAATCCATGTATATGAACTCAATGTACCACCAAACGCTACCGTACCGTTAGACAGAGACTTTGTGAGGGGAGAAACAACATACCCGCATCATTGACTATTCTTCTCCGTGTCCAATATTTTACAATCATGGCAAGCTCGCGCACGCGGGGGTCAATATCGATATATGTTCGAACCATGCGTGTGTTCTCGAGTGCGAGGGTATTGTTGACATTCATATCGCATGCAAGGCCTAATTCAGGATCCCATATCTTGACGATGGGTACCTTGGCAGCTGAAATGCAAACAACCTTTTCCATGCCCCCTGATCCGGTGTTAGTGAGCTATTGGGGTCGTGCAGAAAGATACGTACGCTTCGCTAGGAGGTTGGCGATCATGCAGACACCCTCCAATTCGTGCCACGAGGTTGTAATGCAAATGTCCACTAAAACGGGTTAGATTGTGGCCAAGCGGTTTGGAAAAGATTAACGTACCATCAGAATCATCTGAACAAAGAAGATTTCCAGAAGAACCAAAGAGGTTCACCCGAATGCCATGTCCGGGCCATTCGTCATTGAAGATCTTTTCAAGTTTCGCTACTAGTTTCTTTCGATTCTCCTCAACGGCGGCAGTAGGCAGAAGTCGGTCGAAGACCTCTCTCATATCTGTAGCCAACTTTCGCTCCTCATCCTCAGTCAACTTGTTCTTGACCGTCCGCAAGTCCAGCTTTTCCAGACGATCACTGCCGACCGAATACGGTATTCTCCTCCTAGAATTTATCTGGGCAGTCTCGTATTTGCAGCCTCCCAATCGCGGCGGTAAAGGCCGAAGCGCAGGTAATGTACTATTTGTCTCAGAATAAGCCGATCGTGGTGAGTGGTTATTTGTGCCCGTGGGCGACGGTTCGCGGTCCTCAAATGAAAATTGCCGAGCGTGCTGGTGAGGCGTCGAGGGCACTGAACTAGAGTGGGACTGAGCCGAGGGTGCGGATCGTCGGGGTAAAGGCCTCGATGAGTCGGCGGCCTGCTTAGAAGACATTTTGAACGGAACCTCCTTGGAGGATACAACCGAGCGACTCTTGTCTAAATTCTGATGTGACCTGCTCCCATGGCCTGCAGCTGTGCTCCCCTTGCCGGCGGAGGCGTCCCTTAGCGACACCTTGCTAGAAGATCGCGACCGTGGCGCCGCCTGGATGTGAGGAGCAGAGATGACGGGAGGGAGTGGCGGTGTCTGCAGGCCGCCGCCGCGGGAGGGTGAGATGAGCTTATTGTAGTGGAGGAGTTGAGCGTGGTAGATGTTTGATTGCTGAGGGAGGAGAAAGGGGAGAAAGTCGAGGCGAGAGTGGAAATGTGTGGCGGACGGATCGGGGAAGAAGTAGCCCTCGGCGGCGGAAGCGCTGTGAATACTCGTCGCCGATGGTGTCGTCGGATTCGTTGTGCTCGATGATATCGTCGAGGCAGAAGTCCAAGGACTGGAAGGATAAGGATGTTGAGGTTCGGCCGTTGTGGTCTGGGCGTCCATATGGAGCAGCGAGCGAGCCCCGGGACGGTTCAAGTGATTGCGGGGACCGGCGGCAGTATATGCGTGACGACGTTGCGTGCGTCTGAGTTCGTGGATCCGGGTCTCTTGCTCGGTGGCGGCGAACGCTGTAGAAACGGAACCTGGAACCGTAGAAGAAAAAAAGTCGTGCAATTCAATTCTGTTCTGAGCGCTAGAAAGGGTCTCGAGACTTTAGCATGCAATCCAATGCTAGAGTCTATCGTAGAGTTCAGGGGCGAATCTAGTCGTTGATGACAGGGCGCTGTTCCTGAGTGGGAATAACGAATGAGCGAAGCAGCGTCAGAGCAAGAAAGTAAAAGCGAAGCGACAGCGACACCCTGTTGGACCGAATGTGAACGAGTAGAATCAGAGCACAAGAACCAGCGCCGAGTGCGAGTCGAGACAACCGTGAGAAATTGCAGCTGCAGTATACAGTCGGTATAACAACGATTTCCCGGGTCGCGGGATAATGATGGCAATGTAGGTAGGATTCGAGAGATGGCGGACAGTGGCCTATGGACTGGACTAATGGACTATGAATTGAACGTGTCGGAGAGGCTTGTGCTTGTGCCTGTGGGGTGGCTCGTTGCCAAAAGGGGGTCGCTCGGTGCGAGGGACGCCGGTTCACCTCGTCTCGTCTCGTCGGGGGGGAAAGGGCGAAATGATGGCAGGTAAAGTACTGACTTGTGCAGGGTCGATCACGGCGTGGCGAAGAATGGATCAGTAGAGCAGAACTGAATAGATAGAATCGAAGAGTAGGTAGAGTTGATAGTAGAGAGCCAGAATTATGAAGAAAGAAAACAGAGACAAAGCAAGATTTGGAAAATGCGGATGTGTATGGGAATGACAAGAGATGGCGTTTAGTAGCGAGATGAATTGGATGGATGGACTGCCCGTTGGTTTTAGTTTTTACCAGTTGGAGGGAGAGCGAGTTAGGTAGTAGTAAAGAAAGATCAAAGGCAAGACAAGACAACCTTGGGACAATGAACAAGAAGAGACACGGGTTGGACTGGATTGGACTGGGACACTTCTGATCTGGTCCGGTCCTTCTGATCTGAGGGGAAAGTAAAGTAATATCGGGCTCGTTACGGTAGTCGTTCTGGATCTGGTAACATCAATATTGGGGAGATGCAGGCCTTCACCGGGAGTTTTAGTTAGCGTACCAAGTACCCCCGACTGTAATGTGCTGTACCTGCCTTTCCTTGGACCCGGGGAGGCTGACTTCGGGGTGTGAGTTTGAGAGTCGCACTGTATCTAGCATTGGGTTTGTGTGCACCTCTAAATAGTGCACACCTCCGAAAAGAATAAGCTCACCTGCAGTTTAAACGGGGACGATTTTAAAGCTCACCTAAGCCTTTATCGTATACTTACGATCAAAAGCGTATAGTCATTATGCACTACGTTTGTTGCTGATGCTGCTTGGATATGCCATCATCGACTACAATCACAGTGACGGTATAGCACAGTGTTTGGTAGACCATTCCAATTAGCCCCAACACCTCACCGTCCGCTGTAGCGAATGGGCCTTTGTGCCGGTAGTGAAAGCGGGGATATTGGACAGCCTCAGCAGAGACAAGCCCCGGGAAGGTTCAAAGCAAAGGCCATCGAAGGGTCAATGTTTCTGTGACATGACATGACCCGTGACCGGAGGGATAAGAATACAATTACAATACAACAAATTGGTATTGAACATCTAGCAAGCAATAGCCCAGAGGCCGGACATGTAAAGAATGGGGCCAAAATAGGAGTTGGTTGGTAGGTAGTTAGAAGGGGGAGTTCGTCCACTGTGGCAGTGGATATCCACTATAGCCACCGACGTCCAGCACCTTTGAAATGGAATTTGCAGTAAAGTAGCCCTGCCCTGCCCTGGTTCAGTTCAGAGATGGATTGGATGGAATAATTCAAGCTATTGCTATTTTGATATACCGTGCGATTTGTCATGATTGCCGACTGTTTGGGGATCTCAACCTAGGAAATTCTATGGCAGACAGACACTCTTGCACAGAAAATTGCCTGACCAGAATCACATCACATCACATTAACTCACATCCATTGAAAGACGATACTCTGTACAACACGAGCTGTTGGCAATTTCCATTCCATCATCGATTTACAGATGCAGCTCCAGCTTCTGGGCTTCAAGGTTGGTTGGTCAGTTAAAGCAAGGTCATGGTCACTCCTGGCCCAGCTAGTCTAGTGCTGTGTCAGTATCTACAGGGCAGCACGATGGCCTAGGCAGGGACCCTGATTCTGCTAACAATCCCCCCCTGACGCTGTATCCACCTTTGTCCTGGCCCTGGATCTCCCTCCCCCGGCTGTGGATGGTTAGTTAGGATGGGATGACCTCCTGGGCGGCTTATCCATGCCTAGGCCAGGCTACTGTTGTGCCGGTACGAGAGTGTCAAGTCACTTTTGTGTGTCATGTGACGTTTTGCGATACTTGAAATACCCGTACCCAACCATCAGAAATTCTCCGTTCCTGAGAGGGCGGGTTCTTGATTTCGAGGGGTCGGTCCTCCAATTCCCCTCAAACTTAGGACCCCTTTGTTTGATGGTATTTCTGGACTTTCTATGGATAGAAGCAATCGGTACTGGAGTGTATTACAGGCACGTCGAGTCGGCAAGAATAAGCTAGGTAATTCTGCAGCGCTGTGCAACAATTTTGTAGTCCTTAAAGATTGGCTCAATGACCCCCGGACATATCCGTGGCGGGTACGGTACCTTTCTCTCTCTCTCTCTTTCACCCGCTGGCTAAGTACCTACTGCAATGCAATGCTCTGCTGAGATGCAGCCTCAAAAGACCGACTCTGTGGGGAAGACATGCAGATACTAAAGGTACATACATGTTCAACTAACCGTAGCTAAACCGGACTAAACTAATTTGCGATTGATGAGCATGCGTGTGTGGAGGAAGTGGAAAAGGCACCTCTCTCCCTTTCATGATGCATTTCTCAGGTTATTTACGTATGGTGATGATACTCCAACGAGGCGTCCCCTATTTTTGCTTGATTTAGAGTAGTAATTACATTTTGGGTTATCACATTGTTTGTTGATGTGTCATGTCAACCTGAAGCATCAAATGTCCACAGTTTCTCAGGGCCAACGTCAACGTTTGTCCGATCAACCACCAACCGTTCCATCAATGATTGATACAGTTCGTATTATACAGTCAATCAATCGGAGGGAAATATACTGGATCAAAACAAGGGAAATTGATGCACCAAGCCCACTCGCAGCCCGTGTGCTTCCCTTCCCCTTCAGGCCCTGCCATGTTATGCTATGCCGATACCGCCATGCCAGCGCATTAAACGGCGGCAGATATGTTATGGGATGTGTAGGTCAAGGCGTTAAGCTGCCGAAGCAGGGATATTAAGTGAGTAGTGGCGACGATGGCGGTTGTGCTTTTTCTGAGTTTGTGACCTTAACGGCTTCACCCCAGCCTCTCTCTCTCGTCATGTCTACGCGCAACGACTAAGGAGACTTCACCCAACTATCGAAATGCTGCAATGAACGAACTGAGTCGAACAAAATATGCACAGATCTTGAATTAATCAATCTTCCCAGAGTTTAGCGCCTGTCTTGTTCAGCCCAGCCAGTCTACCAGCCTATGATGATGATCCAATTTGACGTGCCGAGACACCACCCTTCTTTTTCTCTTGCAATTGTAGGACAGAAAAGTCACAAAATAGTTTCAAGGTCTCGTGCCTCTCCCCTCTGGACAAAAAATGTTGACTATAATTACGGATACGCCTCGCTCGTATCTTTACATAGCGATTTCGTAGAGCAAGTCTTGACGGCGTATAATTCTCCTTGGAAATGTCTCACAGACCACCCAGCCTCTTACTCTTTCATTTCTAGAATCAGCGCCATTGTCATACCTTTGATGTCTCCCTTCTGACGGATCAAAGGGGAGTTAGTATATCCCTTTGAAAAGGCAATCTTAGGAACATGGTTCAACATTCAGCCTCATCATTTACTGAGGGTGTATATAGAGTACAAAATAAAACAGAAACAGATCAGATCAGAGTTGAGGTACTGTAAGCTCGTCCCTTGCACGTAGTGTGCGTAGCGTAGCGTAGCGTCACCGAGGACCGAGCTTATTAGCTTACTTCCCGCCGTATTCAGGATGATCGATGATTATAATACAGTATCATGGTGCGTCGTATCACGTCTCGTCTCGTTTGGGAAATACGACCTCCCCGTGTCTATTCCTGGTCATTCATTCTCTTTTCCTCAGCACTGATCCATCGCTGGACACGTCTTTGCTCATCAAGTCTCGTCTCGGGAGATCAGCCACCAACCTCAAGCCACACTCTCTGTTATACCGACCACGATTGATGTTACATGTGTTTCCTTGTGGTTTCGCCATGTCTTTTTTTTCAGTTCGTGTTTTTATTTTCTTTCCATGATCAACTATGGGCGTCGCACCCACACATCCATCTTCGAAACAACTCTTACCGCAACAGGTACAACCACACCTTTTGTATGCCCGAAGTGATTAGATTTACCCGTTTGAGTCCTCGCGCTTCTTTCTCACCGTGCATGTGTGTGTGTGTGTGTGTGTGTGTGTGTGTGTGTGTGTGTGTGTGTTGTCAGCGGCCAGTAAATAGCTTTGCCTTGACCTAGCTGGGCTGAAAAGCTGACTTCAAGCTGACGAGAGGTGGCTTGTAACCATTAGCGGGCTGCTGGAGAAAGTGACAAGCCATTGAGATGCTAAAGTTCATTGCTCTTCACTTGGGCTGATATTTCGTCAAGCGGCTGGCTGAGTTGCACTGAACTAAGCATCGCTTCTGTCTTCTTCCCCACTGGCCTCACGTTTCTAACCTCTTTCACTTCTTCGATCTGTATGTTGTCAATACTATCGTCAACACTACGGCTTCGGAAGGTTTGTTGCTTTGCGCCGCAACCAACATGCCTGTATCCGAACCTTGCCCATGAAGGCCTTCTCAGCAATTGCTTCCTGTTCCTGATGTGACGGCTGCTATCCGACAATAGCGGGTGTTTGTTCGCTTGCTTGACGATTGCCAATGATCTAGTACCCGTATCAACGCGATGCCTGCATCTTGCCACTGCCGACGGCTGTCACTAGTCTTTCTTCCAACGTTCGATCAAGAGGTCACCTGGCATTGATTCTTGAAAGGCTCTACTTTGGTACGACGATGCAGCCAGTCATGACGCGCCTCAAGGACGCACTCAAACGCCGCAGAGATGAATCAGAGGATCACAGATCGCTCTCTGCGGGTTGTCGCTACCGAAAAACGTTTTGTCACAGCGTGTTGCTACAAGATTGTCATGCCAAGGACTCGATAGCCCGTCAACGTCTTTTACTACGTGAAGTCGAGTATTATTGGCCCCATTGCTGCCGTATTTTGTCGCTACTCACGCTCCCGCAGTCGGTTTGGGTGATCTGTAGATTGTGGACAAGCTGTACGCAAGCTTGGTAAATGCCGCCCTAGAAGCAACGGATATGGCTGTATTAAAACAATCTTATCTCCAAACATGCCGATATCCATATGATTGCGCATGAGGGCAACCGTACAGGCTGGCAACGCTGAGGCTTTGTACATAAGGATAAGATGGCCTGGCTCGAGACAAACAACGACCCAAGCGGATCGATATACAATGGACGCTACTTATTCATTTTGATGGGTACCATACTGCTGTTTTTGCCTCTTTGACTTCCACGATGGAGACATAGTCATCAGACCTCTTCATCCATCCGAGCGTTTGTCTACCCAGAAGCTTGTCACCATGGTTTCCCTCTCTCGCTGATCTATAACAACAGTAAATCCCGATGGCACGCCTCCGTCAAGCAGAACGGTGACATTTGACTACAAAACACCTGTCTTCGACCCGGAAGATCCGGCATGCATTCCCCCACGCAGATGGAGACGGTACAGGGAAGTTGTTCCCGCAGCGCACTCGGCTTGCCATCAAGACTGGCCGTCGGTTTTTATGAAGCAATTATGGAATTTGGTCCGCTATGAGTTCCAACCACCGTCCTCTGATATAGATCGAAGACGAGCGGTCTTGGCCAAGGACGCAGGTAGCAAGACCAAGTCTGTTCTGCGAGAACAAGCCAGACTAGGTCTGAAAGTCTTGCTCTCCACGGAACCTGATTCTCGGAAAGTCGTAGTCGGAAGAAACGGCCTTACTTGTTTCGTCGTAAGTGCTTGTCAGCCCATTTGGGGAAGTAGCATGGTGTTTGAAGGCATTCGCTATGTGACATATCTCTCCAACAGCCATGAAGGCAAAGACTTTCGACAGGTATCGACGCAGAAGAAAGGAAATTCTAGTACGATACACTTTGCCTCAAATCATTTTGGTGTGATAGCTATATTCTACGGCGAGACTATCCTTTCAGGACAGGAACGACCTGGGGTTTGGTGGAGCCGCTTGACGGCAAGCAAAGGACACTGTATTCTGAAGGGGTATACCGATGTAAGTCGAGTACTATCCGAAGCCCATTTGATGGGTCTGACACACATCACTGCGCAGGGCTTCAAAATTCGAGATCTGCGATTAGTAGAATCGCAATACTCAGACGGTATCCCAGCCATCAGGTGGTCAGTACTACCACCACAGCCCAGGGCTGTATGGTACGTGAACTTGGATAACAGAGCCTATGCAGCCCCTTACTTCAAGCTCTTCTACTGTGGAAAGCTTGGAATCACTGGCTACTCGGCATGTATGCTTGATGGTGATCTCGTGGACCTTCATTGCCATACCAAGAGCGAGGATTTCGCATTCTATCACGAGGGCGGCGGAGATCGACTACATGCAGTATGGCTGTACTTCCCTGTTGAAGAAGGCGAATATGTATTTGAGGTTTGGCGACGTCGAAAGAAGCCTCACTTCTGTCGAGATATCCCTATCGTACGTCAAAGACATTCTCAGCAATGACAGAATCCCGGATACTTATGACATTGATAGCTGCGAACGAACAAAGGACGCGTCTTTGTGCTGGGAACACACACCAGTCCACATGATGTATCGATCAAATACGACCGACTCACTTCATTTACAACACGAAAACACGCTCGTTTCTGGTACAGCTACCGCGAGGGTTGCGTCGATTATCTCGCGTTTGATAGCAAAGACCTCCGTCACGACAAAAATGAGTTTTACAAACCGTTGGAAGGCCCCCTTGCGTTGTGCTCTTCAGGTGTGGGGAATCAAGTCTTTGCTACGACGGCGAAACTGGAGGGCGTAGTTGAAGTCATACCGTGTAGATCGTGGGCACCTGGATCTACAGGGATCGTTGGACTTCTGTTTACGTACTCTGATGGGCATCGTGAAGCGATCGGACAAATACGGCTTGATCACCTCTTGTCGCCGCTCAAGGTTGATCCAACAGGGGATATGTGGCTAGGAGCTAGACAGCTCTCTTATAGTACGGTCATTGAGGCGTTGCGGTTGATACCATCGACCGGCAAGACTATTCATGGTGGAAATCCGTCTGAGGCTGGACTGCGCTGGTCCCGTTTTATATGGCGAGGTCGTTTGGACTGGCTCTTCTGGTATGGACGATGTTTTGTGAGTTACCATGAGCAGCCTGTCCCATATGAGCATGTAGACAAAATACTGGAGGCTCAAGCAGGGAGGGAGGTGCCGAATCGGCTTTGACGTCTCTCTACGTAGTACACATTACCTCTTATTATTCAAAAGTCCGTATTTATACTATGATCATAAGCCACTTACTAGGCTAACAGAATCCTCGCTCCATCTTCAAGTTCCATAACATCATCCGCCCTCGCAGCTTTCCCACCCCAAATAACCGTCCCTGTACCATCGACCGCAAAGGCACCCGCTTCTTGCCATTTATTCCCCATCGTCGTCAAAGGCCCCTCATCCTCCTCCTCTTCTCCCTCAACAGCATTAACCGTGGTACTTGTCTTCGACTTTGGCTTCTTATCATTATTCGTCTTCCCCTGTATCGCGCCCGCTACTTTCTCACCTAACCACCCCGTCTCTTTCCAACTCTGCACTTGTGTGGATGGATTGAGAACGTACCACATGCTACTCGTTCCTAGACCCCATGCTGCGTAGAGGGCTCGCTCTTCGTCGACTATTACACGTACACTCCATGCGCCGCCTAGAAGATCTACCCACTTCTTTGTTGCCTGCTCTGAGGCGTGTGAAACGGCTATGCATGTTAATGCGTCGCCGTAGCGATTCGCCATTGTGCGGAGATTTATGAAAGTTTTTTGAGCAACTATCCCTATTAGCGAATGGTCCTTATTCATGATGGCTGATGATGTGTAAAAAGGGCGACTTACATGCACAACCAACACAACGTAAAAATACAAGCAATGTTCTCTTTCCTCCACCGACCCTCAACTTTTGAGTCCTATCAATAGGTGCTTTGTCGCCGATACCAGGCACGCGGCCGACGGATACAGCAGCGGGTGCAGGCGTTAGCCACGGCTGCACAGTCAGAGGCAGAGAGCGGACCGACATCCATGATGACCAGCTCGAGTCAGCGTCATTATCGGATGGTGAAGGCGGGTTTTTGCGGAGTTTATTGGGTTCCCGCTTCTCCGTGGGAAAAGAGAGTATGTCGCTTGGTATGCCAGCTTTTTTGAGAGCGAGTTTTGTTGTGAATGATGAGAGCATGTTTGAGATATTGTGAGGCTAAGGATGGGTATGAGATGAGATGAGCTGCGATAGCTTACAGGCTTAGGAGGCCAAGGATGAGTGATAGTGATGGATGGATACACGAACAGTTCAGTTCCAAGCTTAAAATGAAGTGATATAGCTGAAATGCATAGATTCAGTCGTTATTCTTACCTGTTGTAGTTGTAGAGAAAAAGATGAGACGTGGTGCTGAGATGAAACTCCAGGGGGTTCAGTGGCGCTAGTAGGGGTTTGGAATGGGGCGAATGGTGCAGGGTAACGCGAATGGTAAAGCTTCCATGTCATCGGAATGTGGAATCGTGGGAATTTAGCACTTGAGATCGATGCACTAATTTGAGGAACCCTTCAAATTCTTAGGTAGAGAACAGAAAGGCGTCTAACCTCGCTAAATATTCCACCAAGAAAGTATTTTATTACATCACTGATACTTTGATCTCCGAGTGCCAGCTGTACGAACGGCTCGGAATTAGAATTGCTTATTGACGTTGGTTCAGTAAGTACATGGCACAGGTCATTACCAAGGCAAGGGAACATTATAATATAACACTGAATTCCCCCGTCTATAAACTTTTCGTCTTTAAAACGCGAGAGCCGATGTTGAGGTCATGACGGATACATCATACTGGCCTTACTTCTATGGCAATCGGGACAGACAAGTATTAACTGAATGCATACCTGGATACGAAAACAATTCTTGATCTTTATCATACAATATCAGTCTCAAAAAGACCCAAACTCCATTCCCATACAACAAAACTGAGCTTGAAACGACAGGATTCTTCCCATTCCTGATAACTGGACCCCATCATGCCAAGTGCTCTTTATGGACCCAACATAGGAGTACCTGTTCTTCATACAACTAGTTAGCTTCTGGCACAAAATGTGTAAGAATTCGAGAGATTCCAACTTACATTCCCATCTTCCAATACGGAACGAGTAACTCACTGGAATTGACCCGGGGCGTTGGACGCCTACAGTGATGTCAGGGTTGAGATGTGGCCGCACCTCGTCTTCAGGCTTGCTGTCCTCGTGATGAGATAAGTGGCATTGGAAGTTATTGGCAATCCAGTCCAGTCGGCCCCTCAAAGGGAATACCATGTATTTGGATTCTCTGCAGTAATCATATCCGTCTGGATCCGAAGCTGGCATCGACTCTCTGTCTTCCTCTTCTGCGTATTCCGTCTCCTATTTTTCAGACGTCACATTGTCTTCTGCTTTGCCCAACGTATCAATATGGCATCTGCACCGGATACCTTCGGCGTCGGAATGACAGGTCGGATCACAAAACCCGAATCGACGTATTCCGGGATAATGTTTATTAGAAAGGATTGTAGGCTTATCATTCTCATCCCACTCAATTTCATCCTTTTTCTTATACTCTATCCACATTTGCTCAGATGTCACCGTTCTAGGCGTACCTAGACAGTCGAGGCGTGCTTGGCCGATGCAGCTCTGATGACCATCAGTGTAAGTAAGAAGAAACCCTAGGATCGCGACATGCATGTGCGCCCCCCACGAGAGACAAGGGGTGATCTCTCTAACTCCCTCTAGTTTGGCAGATGTATAGTAATGTTTGCAGGCTAAGGGCCGACTCGTCAGTGACTGTAATTGGACACGGGAGATTTGTGCAAGACTTGGTAAGGCGAAAGCGTGTTCAATGCAGAACAAATCATTGCCCCGACCTATATAAAACATTGGGCAAGGTTTGTCCTGCGGTAAAGTAGCGAGTATTATGTACAAGACGCTGGGCCGAGGACCTTCTAGCTGTTCTGACTTGATCTGAGGACCGAGAACAACATGGCGATGTTTGTTCGTGATAAGCTACAGCCATCGAAACTAGGTCAGAAATGAGTCCAAGCCAGAGAGTCAACATAACTTACAATGAGAGTATGGGCCCATCCTGGATCTCTAGTAGCGAATTTCACTGCGTAGACTCGTGACCAGATTTCGAGAATTCTCTCATCCGGATCCATAGGAACATAAATCCAGTATTGATCATGTAGAGAGTCTTTATAAAGGTCGTAATCAACGGGCTTGCCGACCTCATGAGCAATGACCTTCGTGATTAAGTCCATCCACATATAGAATGAGTACCCTGATATGCCTGGTTTGTTCAAATCGACAACTTGCACAATGTCGGCGTGAGTTGGGACGCGTGCATTGAATCCTGGAGAAGATATCGTTGCTGTCAATGATAGTATCGTCTGCCACCGTGGTGTATATGTAGAATGCTCAGATTCCGATGTTACTAGACACATATCTCGGAGTTTGATACCCTAGTGACGTGTCCAGTCAGTGAAACTTGGACTCTCACAGGAAGGGAAGACTTACATCGAACTCAGCTCTGAAGTAAAAAGGAAACTTTTGCTGAAAATAAATGGTCCACCAACGTCCTGCCTCCTGGACACACTCGGGCATATTATGCTCTTCGGTTGCAATGATTTTAAGAACTCCCAGGTAGTCATGGCAAATGAAGATATTTACAGGCCCTTCCTGCCTTTTGGCGAATATCATTATATCTTGTTCACCACGTGATGTGCGGGAGAGTGACTTGATGTACCAATTGCCTTCGAAATGGACAAATTGAGCCCAAAGCTCATTTTGAGCTTGCCAAGGTACCGAGATTCGTCCCGGTTGTGCGCGGTCATTTCTCGTCCATAGTTCCCGAATAACCTGAACAGCTCTCTCCTTTACACAATAGGAGGCGATATACCAACAGACGTCTTGATGTAGACGATCGTGAAGGATAATATTGAGGATGCCAGCGAATGTTTTCTTGAGCCAACGGTGGCGGCGTTTCTCAAAGGAAGGAGGTGGGTGTTCTTTTACCGGTTTCCGAACAGTCGCGGCAGCGATATCAGGATCCAACCGCCCGTCGATCAGGAGGCCAGGGCTTGCCAAGTCTATACATCCGGCATGATAGGTATCGATGGTGTATCTGGGGTGCTTAGGGTAGTCAGGTCTTGTATAAACCGTTGCTAAAGGCTCTTGATCAGTTTCGAGTGTGGGGTCCACGCCATCTCTGACTGGGAAGGATGGATAAGTAAGCGGGTAGAAGATTCGAACATCATCTATTGTCTTACAGACGATGATATCTTCACCTTGTTGGAACCCAAATCTGCATAAGCCACACGTTGCTCGGTTTGACTTGTCGTCTGCGTTGGATGAAGTATCCGAACCAACGGAAGAAGTATTTGAACCACCCTCGGAGGTTGAAATATCAGTGTCATGCTCGTGATGATCCATGTTAAGGGCTACACTGTTCTGTAAAGATGCGCGATTCAAGACAAATAATTGATAAGAGAAAACCGTATGCCAGATTTGATGAAAGAGCATGTGCTTGATGAAAGTGGAAGAGATTGTTCTGCAAGCAGAACATGGCAGGTAGATAGCGCCAGCCATAGGAGGAAAGAGCTACGGGCAACAGCCCCCAAGTTGGGGTACCGTGATTCATAACTAGCAAGATGAAGGCTTGGAGAAGAAGGAAGTAAGAGTCGATGTGCATATGTAGAGAGATATGCGCCAGTATGAAGACCGGCTGCTCCTTGTTCGTTCTTTGCCTAGCATGACCTGCTCCCCGAAGCATTGTCACCGCCAATTGGTAGTCGTGTATCTGCAGTGTGGTATAAGACTGAGGGTTTGGATGCACTGGATAGTGCAGCACATGAATGACATTTTGTGCCAAAATTCCCTTCAATTATTTTTCCCGAGTATGGACGGGTTTGTCCGACTTTCTCGTGGTGCCATTTCCGAGGGTTGAAGTTGACGATGCTTGACAGGTTGATCATCACTCTCAATCAGAGCAACCTTTCATAGCCAAAAGCAAATACATCTCGGTTATTTGGGCTCTTCTCATTCAGGTCTCTCGACTTCTCTAGCCATTACTGTTGCCCACGCGCTCAATTGCCAAAGGCCTAGTATTCCTCCATCGAGTAAGAATGACATTAGAGGAGGCTTACAGAAATATTTAGTCAGAGTATTATCTAAACTAACCTAAAGATTCCTGTCGCTATCCTAATCCTTAATCTATATAATAAAAGAGCTTTAATGTCTCTATTTTATTTTAACCCACCTGGTCGTATAATGGGAAGTGGCTCAGGTGAAGCGACTTACAGCCAGGATGATGAGTCGGGTGTGGTAGTATATAGAAGACTTGTTTATTGTCAAGATGAATAAAACGATGATCGATATCTACAGATCGTTTATACCATGGTGTCTTTTCAAGAATTCGGGCGGATGCAGATGTTTGCTGCAGCACTAGAGGTGAAAGGAGGTGAAAGGATAGGGGATACGCAAACAAAGCCTAGGCAAACAGTAGCAACAAAGTAACTGACTTCATTATCTCGTCTCTTATGCTCCGTTTATTCGTCGTTATCGTCTTGAAGCCCTCCCTTATTCTTTATCAGATGGCAGCTGGTGACAGCCGGCAACAGTTAAATCACAGGTATGGTCGGTCCACTTTGCATTTGGCTCCTTTCGCCTCGTACTTTCTACTTTTATTTCTATTTCTTACAAAGCTTCCAAAAGTCGATACGTTTCCTCTCAATACGACATGGATCACCCCCATCGCCCTCCCGAGGAGGCTTCCGGGGATGGCTCTACCGCCGACAGTGATTCATCGAGTAATGAGTCAGCAAACGAAGTCTTCCCCAATGACGACCTTTCCGACAATGATTCACAAGTAGCCAGCTCCGACGAATCTGACGACGAACCTTCAGATATGGGATCGGATGAAGGCTCTGATCAAGGCAGTCAGGGATGCTACCCTACCTGTGGCCTCTGCAGGTTTTACTTCTACCCCGGTGATGATGTGTGTACATGTATGCATCTTCCCTTAAATACGCTTGACAGGGGAACATTAGCTGACCGTTCTGGTCCAAGACTGGAGTAGCATTGATCCCATAGCCTACTGGGAAGGCAAGTATACGGGATTAGAATTATGGCCAGGGCAACGCGGGAGAACAGCATTTCATACGGATTGCATCAAAGTACTTCCATGGATTGACCACTACCAGATGACCTCTGACCTGAAGCGACTATGCAATATCACTGGTGGTGCCACCGATATCATAGAGCCTCCTCGGTCTATGACAAACCGTCGCGAACGTTGGCTCCGGAACTCAATTATTCGGGACCTCCAAACTGCCCTTCAGAACCGCCTTCCACCAGAGATTTGCGACATTATTGCCAGCTACTGCACACGAGATCGAGCGGCTCAGGTTATCCTAGACACGTGGTATCTTCTCGGTGAATGCGGACCAAAACTGACGAGTTTATCTCTTGATGGGAACGAGTCGCTGTGGGTACAACATGTTGAGATCGAAGGTTGTCGATATGTCAATTCCTTATCCCATTGTCGTCTATCACAGAGTGACACGTTGCTCTTCTCCGCTGAAGACTACACCGGCTCGCCTCTAAATGTTCATTTTGCCGAGGACCATCGAGGGATACGGGAGATCATCATCATAGAATCTGATGAGCTTCCCTTCGACCATCGTGAAGCAGGCTTTCACTGGGTCATATGCTGCCGGCAGAGGAAGCCGCCGTTCTATCTTCGACTAAAAAGCGATGTGAGTAAATCGCAGCCAACATAAGCCCTTCTCTTACTCATATCATCAGGGTGTCAAGCTACGTGGCCTCGCTATAACTAGAACTGAAAAGAGTAAGCCAAACTGGGACCTCAGACGTTGGGCTGCGTTTCCCAGGAACATAGATACCTTTCCGCAACCCCCAGGCAGCCACGATGCTTATGAGCGAAATCTCAACTACTACGAGGCAGTCCAAGCAATAGACTGGAACTCTCCAGGTGTCTGTGGGTATTACTTCTATATCCACGGGCCATCAGTTCGCGGTATAGTTGCTGTCAAGTTAGAGGATTCTCCCACCTCTCACATTGACGAGTATGGCCAACATCAACATTCGGGGATTTATGTTCCCATCGATCCTGATGAACGAGTGTCAGAACTCTGGCTTCGTAAAGGAGAGCAGTTTCCTGAGCGCTTGAATGGTATCTTGAAGATGGAAACGCTCATAGTAAGTCTTTCAACCTATTTCCGGACTTTTGACTCACGCAACTCTAGATCCGCACGAGTAAGGGCCGCAGTCACGTTCTTGGTCTCGATATGGGCAGAGCCTGGCATTATATGAATGACAATAGCTCGAAGAGGTTTGTCTACAAGCTCATTGCGAGGTTCCCACGAGAAGCCAAATCGCGAATGTTTTACACCAGGGCTGGGATGTGGGATGCCTGGGTAGCCTTCGAAAAGCCTACTGTCCTTGAGACGTGGCTCGGCTCCGGACAGGTAACCACTTGAACAGGCAAGATCGAAGTCTCGCTCCCCTTTCCAGATAACCTCACTCCCCCTCCCTATGGGAAGGGCGATTATGTGCTGACATCCGCACCTCTCAGCCGTGTAAGAAGTGTAAGGGCATGCCGGGCTTGGGGAGGTCTGTGGGACAAGGAAATCGTGGGTCTCCTCTTGACCTACAACGATGATAGTCAAAGGTGCGTTGGGCAGGTCCGACCGGATCACCTCGAAGCTACGATGGAGGCTTATTCGGGCAAGATTTGGCTCGGCGCTCACGAAAAATGGGGAGAGAGATGCGAAACCCGAAAAGGTTGGTTTCCTTGGGATCTGAAGATTGATCATGTTTGTATGAATGTGGGTGAGCTTGAAAGCGAATTGTATGAGTACCTCGAGGTGCCGCTGACAGGCCGTCTCGATTGGTTCTTTGATCCTTATGACAGTGCTATGAGGCAATTTGAGGATGGCGAGACGGGTGATGAGATCGGTGTAGCCTTGGCCCGGGGGGTAAATACCTTGCAGAAATCGTCAGTCGCGACCTTCGACGTGAGGGTCGAATCCTGAAGGATAAGCCTGCTAACCCCCGTGCTCCCATGGGTTAACATGAGCTGTGATCACGGATTTGCGATGGAAGAGGAGCTTGGAAGGTTGCATATCCTGAGGCCTAATGAATTGAGGGAAAGATTTAACACCTTATTGTCTTGTGGCCCATGAGTCTTGATGTGTTACCTGGAGGTTCGCCAGCGACAGTTGTAGCTATAAACAACTCAAGGTGACAATACAACTGTACATGAAGATTTGTATAAACGGAATAAAGAGTGAATGAATATTAACTTGATATCGTTGGAGATATGCTGCTTGGCTGAATGCAATCTGTTGAGGGATTGCTGCTACAGCATTCGCAGGGTCTTGCTCTGCTTGAAGAATACTATTACTGACCGGTGTTACCACCACCCCGAGACTACACAATAATACACCAAAAGATCAAAAAAAGAAAGCCTCGCAAACGCTCGCAATCGAAATATAGGAACAGCCCGATGCGGGGGTCGAACCCGCAACCTTGAGATCGCGTACTCTAAGAGTCTCACGCTCTACCGATTGAGCTAACCGGGCGTGGCTCTTATTGGATGATAAGGCGGGGAGCACAAGCGCCTTGTGAGGGGGTCACATCGCGATGGTCGTCTTGGTGTTGAGGGGCAGTCAATCACAGCAGAATGGAGAAGAGATGAGGTGAATTTGAAGCGATGTTGAATTGGCTTTTATGTAAAATGTGTGAATCAAAATTAGTCTTCGCGGCCTGTACACCGTGTAATCTCAACGGCGTCCTAATATTGGTTAGTGGAGAAGTATGAGAAGGGCAAAATGAGACTTACAGGAACACCAGTGGGCTCAAAGCTGTGAACCAATTTACTCTCATACACCAGATTCGGATCTCCCTCTTCTTCATTGAGTTTCTCCTCTCCTTCTCTCTTGGCGTACTGCTTTGCCGTCCTCTCCGCAAACTTATCCCCATCAGCTGCCCCATTGCTTCCCTTGGCCGCCTTCTTCTCGGCAACACTGCTCCTCACATACGCCAGATACGGCGGGTTTCCGGGCTTGATGACGTTATCCGCCGCAAGAACGCTGCCGGGTCCAACGAGGCCAAGGCGCTCGCACAGCTTGAGATCGCTTGTGTAGGCGGGCTTGTAGTGGTCGAGGAACATGAGGTCGATCTTCTTGATGGTGCCGTTCTTGTGAAGACGCGCGAGGCCGGCGTCGCTGGGGCCGACGATCACGCGCGCGATAGACGATAGTCCTGAGAGGTCGAGGAGTGAGGTTATCACGGCTGCGAATTCGGGGTTGCGCTCGAGGGAGTAGTAGTTTGTGCCTCCGGCTTTGCGAACGGCGTTGGCGAAGAGGAGGGTTGAGTAGCCTACATAGCCACCGAGCTCGACCTACACCAATCAGCAATCCCCTCTCGCTCAGGACACAGGGGGGGTTAATTATACCATAACTTTGGGCTTCACTTCGGCGATGAGATCTGTCACGATCTTGCCCTTGTCCTCGCCAACGTTCATAAGATACTTCTTTGTGCGCCCAAACTCATCAATAGCCTGGAGCACGCGCTCTGGCGAGTCACGCAGCTCATCAATATCAGAACGACCGTAGATATAATGCAAAAGCTCAATTTCTCTACCGTCGTCGAAGAATGTCTCTTCTTGCTCAACGTAAGCTTTGTTCTCGTCAAAGGAAGGCATCGTGATTTTACTTTGGGGGTATAACTGAACTACAAGAGACTCGCATAACTAGAAGAGAGAGGGGTAAACATCGAGGTATATGTACGCTGAGTAAAATAAACAAAAGCAGTCGCGTCACGTAGTGTGCCCGTCATTCATTCCCCCTCAATTTGCTGCAAGTCGATGAATCCGCATACAAGACATCCGTTGAGCTGTGAGCTTTGTTGATTGCCCCACGTCGGGACCCCGAAATGGGGGGTCCTGGGCGGGAGGAAGACCGCCGAGATGTCTTTAAGGTGGGGGTTTGGTGAGGGATGAGAGATTCCCATGACGCGCACATGCAATTTTGTTACTTCCTTCGTCATCTGTGAGTAACGCTCACTCCTTACGCGAGATAAACGCGAGATAAGGTTAACTAGTCTACTAAGATTTAGAGTTCGACAACCTTCTTAAGTTGCTCGCTAGATATGAGCTGCTACCCGATACATGGTTGAAGCCGAGAACTCAATGTCTTCAACATCGCCAGCGCGTAACTCACCTCTTGCATAACTTCAATCGAGACAGTAATCTTCAACCCCGTAATAGACTTGTATTACCCTCATCACCAGTCATCTTGACAATTACTGTTCTCCCTACATCCTTCCCTCGAAGCCTCGCCCCAAAATCAGAAAACAATTTCCCCCATTCCCTAACGAAAACAACCTTTCAAAGAAACGTTTCCTTATACCGTAACCAGACCTGAGCCGAAACCTTTCCCCGCAAACCGATACAAACGAGAGACATGAAAAATAACAGAACCTACCCTTGATCCTCCTGAACCCCGAAAATGCCCTTTTGTTTTGTGCTTTTTTTTTNNATCCCTCTCGAGTGCCCTTCCCTTTATTTCCATGACCATGGAATATTCGCCGACAAATCAGATGCCTCCATCGTGAAGTACTCCGAACGCGCCGCTCAGGTGATGCTAACACATGCCGTAGTCGATTTCGCAGGCTGATTGGTCGTCGTAAATAGAGTGAACGCCGCAAGAACCGCCCTGTTGGGTATATAGGTGTCGCTCCCAGAGTCATCAAGCTCCGAAGCTTGCCGCTCCGGCGACCGAGACAAATTCCATCCTGTCCATCATTTTATACCCGACAACTCTTTTTCCGCCCTCAAAGCATAAACGAGACGAAGTTTGACGCCTCTGATGTTCAAATGTAACTCCCATATCATCAGGTCGTATCCTCCACTCGGAAAACAGAAAACAATGTCAACTCCTTAGTTGATGCCGTTCCTTCAACACCTTTGACCTTGATTGCATCACTCGATTCTCGCCAGACCTGAGTATCCTTTAATGTTCGCGCCGTCTTCAACTCGTGAAAAAAGAGTTGTCAAAGACCAGTCCCCACCAAATATCCCGACCGCAATGCACGTTTACCTCTGCGCCGTTCCCAATGCAACGTTCAAATCCCGAATCATGTTGCTACTCCTCATCATTATCGTCATGACTTCTCTAACCCCAGACGCTAGCAGGAGCACCTAGACCGGACGACTGACCCCAAACACCGTTGCCACGTCCCCAGCCACCAGGAGAGGCGAGGGGAGTCGTCGATCGCTTGGACGAGGCAGTAGTCGTAGGCGTACCAGAGGGACGGGTTCCGATAGGAGCCACCGAGGCGCCGGCCTGGTTAGGCTTTGAGCCAGGGGTGAGGTCTCGAGAAGGAGAGCCCCCAGTTGGGCTGGACGTGCTGGTGCGGCTCTGGGGGCCAACAGCATTGTCAAAGACCTTGTTCGCGGGTCCAGCAGCCTGGGGGCTGACGGTGCTGTGAGGGCGCGAGTTTGGTTCGGTAGGGGGTCCGTGGGCGTCACCAGAAGAGACAGGAGTACCGGCATCACCAGCAGGAGGAGCACGACCAGCATTGTCAAAGGCAAGCGGCGAGTGGCCACGAAGGCTGGAGGGTCCGCTAGGAATCGGGGCACCAGCGCGGACGTTTCCAGTCTCGTCGATGTATCCTGCCTTCTCAGCAAAAGGACCCTCACCATAAAGGGCACTTCGCTGGCGGGCAATCAACTCTCGCGTCTCCTCCTCGGACATGTGCTTGTTGGGCGGAAGAGGCACCTCAGAAAGGACGGCTACGTAGAAAAGCTGTTAGCCCATGCTCAACAAACTCGACAAGATTACATAGGTGCTGCAAAAGGTTTTTGAAAGGGAAGAAACACGAGCGGCGTTTGGACCAACGACATTTTCGGCCGCCAGTGACCACATTATTTTTCTCTATATGCCATCTTGTTTCTTTGCGATAGTTGAATGTGCTACACAGTAGAGGGAGGCCTACTTCGCTGATATTGCTGCTCTGTGTGCAGGTTTCGAAGCTCACGCTCCCGTTGAGCTGCCATCCGTCTCTTAGCCTGCATGACCTGCTCTGCCTCGTTGGAGCCTCGTGAGGGTTGGTGACGCTGGTTGGCGTAGAAGTTCTGAAGGTTGGGTCCCTGAGAGCCGCGAGCGTCATCAAAGTTGTTCACCGAGTGAGGGCGAGAGCCGGGGGTATGATGGGAACCACGAGAGTCTGTCGATGAGCGTTGTTAGTATTGCTGGTTCCAACGCCTCGCCATATTGGGACGCCCGATCTTGTCGGGACCCCGAGCGACATTTAAAGAACGCTGGATCAAAGACTCACGGCGGCCACCCATTCCATAACCCTTGCCAGACTTCTGCAAGTTCTCGTACGCTCGGTCGACCTCTGTAATTTCGGTCAGCTTCTTCAAAACCACTAGTCGAGTTCAAGTCTTGAGGATGCCGACTACACCACTGCGAGCACAGGGATTGAGTCGTAGTCGAATCCAACAAAACTGTTCCGTAAGACGGTTTGACATACCATCGAATTGATAAGAGAAGGCGTAATCGTCCTGGGGCTGAGGGGCGCTGGCGCCTGAACAAGCAAGGAGTTAATAACAGTTCTGGATCGACTAGTTTTGAAGGTCGGCGTACCTGCGCGGACCGGAGTAGTCGAGCCCTGGTGTTCCCAGTTGTTCTGGGTAGAAGACGACCACTGAGACTGAGGATTGTCGTAGTAGGACATATTGTATGATCTTCGGGTTCGGATGGGGAAAACCGGGATGGAGTCGATTTGGCTCGGGGTATCTCAAATCTCGCACTCGGAAGATCTATCCAGAAAAAATGTCTGGTTAGCCTGTTGTAATCGTGATACCGGATGACGACAGTTTGCGACAGGATAATGCAGCGCAAAGCGACGACGATGTCACAAGGAAGGGCGACAATAGGAGGTGGTGAAAGGAATTTGCCGCCGTGGCCGACGTCAAGATGCGCAGCATCGGCCACCTAAGACAAGGATCCATCAAAAAATCACCACCAAAATCTCGCAAAGCCCCTCGTCGCAACACGTTGACATAGCGCCCAAAATCCTGTGTGTCGACAGATTGACTCACCAAAGACAAGAAATTGATTTAAACTTCGTAGATGACCGTTGCCGCTTTGTCGAGTAAGAAAACGCAAGGTACTCGCCACAAGCCGCTTCTAGTCGGGAATAAACGACGCGAGGGTCTCGGAGGGACGGAAAAAGTGCGAGGAATAAAATCGTAAGAAGTCGGTGACGAGACTGGATGATACGACGGACCGGGAAGACGCTGTCGAGACCAAAGCCGCTGCAAGGCAGACGGAATTATCGAGGAGAATGATAATAAAAAGAGGTACCGTACAGGTAAGAAGAGGAGAGGAAGGGAAAAGGTGGTGGTTAAGATGATGAACGAGTCGTCGACTTGGTCAAGGCGTGACGGGATAGGTTGGGTTAGGTCGTTTAGATGGGGAGAGAAAAAAACCAGGGCCGAGCGAGCGGGAAAGGAGAAGGAGCGAACTCAAATGAGGAAGTCACGTCGTTCCGTGGGGAGTGGCCTAGAGTGGGCAAGTGGAAGGGACAGTGGCCACTGGTCAGTCAGTTGGTTTGGGGCATGCAGTTGGCAGGTGCTAGGCGTTGTCGAGGTTTGCGGGTAATAATTTGAGTACCTGCCTGAAAGTACCGGCCACTTTACGGTATACGATCAGATGTGATAACAGAGGCCATTTAGGTGACAGCCTGGTCAGGCTAAAAGAGTATGTACTTTCTGGTCAAGTACCGTATTTGGCAGAACAGGCAATCTACAGTACAGGGTGTCTGTAATTAACGTACCTGCCGGTTTTGAGGTTGATTGAGCCTAGAACTTTCTTTACGATCTCGGGATGTTTAATTAGAGACATACTGCACTGTCTGTAACCGGATCGATTATTCCGATGAGAAGCAAGCCTGGAATTGTTTTTTGTTTCGCATCTTCAAACTTCCGCTTATCGCAATCGCATCTTACATACTGGAAATGTCATGCCGTCTGATACAATTTACAACAGTACAGAAAGGGAATCAGTGAGTACCGTACCTTGAGCGTCCCCTGGCCCTGGCTAACTGCTAACTGGTGGCCCGTTGTCCGTTGAACGCCCAGACACCCAGACGCCCCGTTCGATCCTCTTCTGATTCGATAACGGGGCTAATAACGGAGTGCGAAATGACGACGTGTGGGGGG
>JABCQV010000463.1:0-10439 GCA_013186375.1 Fusarium aywerte | reverse complement strand
GGATGGCGGCGGGGGGATAGCGGGCGAAGAAGCGCTGTAGGGGAGCGGGCAGCGACTTTGCGAGGCCGATGAACTGCGATGTTGAGGCCATGGTGTTTTGCTGTGGTGAAGGCCTGCCAATTCGAGCGCCCCGGAAAGAGAAGGATAGATCACGAACTCGAAGCTCTTCAATCCTCAAGGCTGTGGTGGTTTGTCGGGTGGTCTTGAGTTTTACTGTGGATCTCTCTCAAAAATGTGCTTTGATTGGCCAAATACACACTTACAGCTCAGCCTCGCCGAACATCATCAATCATCAGTCATCGCTCCAATGTCGTAACTGAGTACTGGATAAGTAATTTTGGAAATAGCTACTGGTAATTAACATTAAGACTTGTCTAATATTGTTGGTAAGTGGGGAATTTAATAAAAACTGCCTTCTGTAATAGAAGTGTCTAGCAATAAGTACCTGCACAGGTCCTAACTTTGTAAATTGTATATGTTCCCTTCTGAATATCAAGAACCTTGGTCAACGATAGTTTAGGGAACTAGACTTCTCAGCTAGTCAACCATATCCTAGATGTATCGTATTAACTTGATTATTGCACCCCCGAGTTAGATATCAAGCTCCATGCAACCTCCGAATCTCAGGTTTTAAGAAACACGACCAATCGGAAGCAGTGCTGTGATCAAGCCACAGCAGCCACATCAGCCACAAATACTTAACCTTCTTTACCTGCCCATCGACCAAGTCATCTCAGTGTAGGCATTCGTTGCCAAGATTTATAAATAGTTATCTGATACTTATTTGTTGCTACCTAAAAAAAGACAAGGCTTGGTGTAGACTTCCATATCCCTCTCCCTTTACATCAACCTCGCAACAAAATGCCCCTCGATATCGAAGAGCTATTGCGCAAAAAGAAGGCAGCTGACGCCGCCGCCGCGAAACCTCGCTTTATCCCAAAGGCTGAACGAGAGCGACTAGCAGCTGAGAAAGCGAAGAAGGAAGAGGACGATAAGAAGCGCAAAACTTCCGAAGACGAGCAGAGGAGAAAAGAAGAAGAAGAGAAATGGATATCAAATGGATCATCAAGACCTAACGAATCGAATGGATCGGCGCGCGTACCTACTGGTCCCAGATCTATGCACGATGGCCGAGATGATCAGAATCGTGATCGCGACCAAGCACGAGGAAGAGGGCGAGGAAAAGACAGAAAAGGGGACAAACAGGGAGTGGGCGCGGACAAGCAATCGGCAGAGGATATCGAGGCTACTCTTCTACGGTCTCGATACCTTGGCCCACAAGTGAATCAGCAATCCAACTTTTCGGCAAAGAAGAAGCGAATGCGAACGACAGAGAAGAAGTTCAATTTCGAATGGGACGCAGACGAAGATACTTCTCGCGACAACGATCCGCTATACGACCGACAAACCGCCTTGAGTCACAATGGATCATTTGCTGGTATTGGCGGCGAATTCGACGACGGGGCCGAGGAACGAGCGCGTAAACGAGCGAGAATGATCGAGGAAAGAGATCCAGAAAATGGAAAGGAGAGAGCTCAGGGTATCATGGAGGATTTCTTCAGAGCACGCGACAAGGCAAGACAAAGAGCGGACCGACGAGGACTGGGCAAGCATTGGTCTGAAAAGTCCCTGGATGACATGCGCGAACGAGACTGGCGCATCTTCAAGGAGGACTTTGGTATTGCGACCAAGGGCGGCATGATCCCTAACCCCATGCGCAGCTGGCAGGAGTCGAATCTACCGAAACGCCTACTTAACATTGTTGATGATGTCGGATATAAGGACCCCTCACCCATTCAACGAGCCGCTATTCCTATCGCCCTGCAAGCTCGTGACCTTATCGGTGTGGCCGTCACTGGTTCCGGAAAGACTGCTGCTTTCCTTTTGCCGCTACTCGTCTACATCTCCGATCTACCGCCCCTGGATGAAATCAACAAGAACGATGGTCCTTATGCTCTCATCATGGCTCCCACTCGAGAACTGGTTCAACAAATTGAAACCGAAGCCAGGAAATTCGCAGGTCCTCTTGGTTTCCGTGTTGTGAGTATTGTCGGTGGTCACCAAATTGAAGAACAAGCATACAACCTGCGCGACGGTGCCGAAATCGTCGTCGCTACACCAGGTCGTTTGCTGGATTGTATTGAGCGACGACTGCTCGTCCTGTCACAGTGTTGCTATGTCATCATGGATGAAGCAGATCGCATGATCGATCTCGGTTTCGAGGAATCAGTCAACAAGATTCTCGATGCACTACCAGTTACCAATGAAAAGCCGGACACAGACGAAGCTGAAAATGCACAAATCATGCAGCGCTACTTAGGCGGAAGTGACCGTTACAGACAGACTATGATGTACACGGCTACTATGCCGCCTCTTGTGGAGAGGATCGCAAAGAAGTATCTACGTCGCCCGGCCATTGTCACTATCGGTAACGCAGGTGAGGCTGTTGATACAGTCGAGCAACGCGTCGAGTTCATTTCGGGAGAAGATCGCCGCAAGAAGAGACTCCAGGAGATTCTCGCCTCAGGTGCTTTCGGACCACCTATCATTGTTTTCGTCAACATCAAGCGAAACTGTGATGCTGTCGCTCGCGACATCAAACAAATGGGCTGGTCTGCCGTTACACTGCACGGTTCGAAGACCCAGGAACAGCGAGAGGCGGCCCTTGGCTCTGTGCGCGCAGGCCACACGCAAGTTCTTGTGGCGACCGATCTTGCAGGTCGTGGTATCGACGTACCCGATGTTTCCTTGGTCATTAACTTCAATATGGCGACGAACATTGAGAGTTATACTCATCGTATCGGTCGTACAGGTCGTGCTGGTAAGAGTGGTGTGGCTATCACATTCTTAGGTCCCGAGGATACTGAAACCATGTACGACCTCAAGCAAATCCTCAGCAAGAGCTCGATCTCCAAGGTGCCCGAGGAGCTGAGGCGACACGAGGCTGCTCAGTCAAAGCCAGTACGTGGCGCAAGGAAGGATAAGGACGAAGGGTCTGGAAAGGGAAATTGGCAGCACTAAAAGGCATTTGTAAAATTGGTAAAACTTTATGAGATAAAAGCCTGAGTCAAGGTAATTATAATAGTAGCTTATACAACACTACGTCAAGTTGCGACTGGTTAAATTGATTCACTCCAAATATGAATCTGTAAAGTGAATTTGATCATGAAATTGTCATTTCCGCATTTCTTACTTTTCTACATTCCAAACCGGCACATTGACTCAGTACATATCCTCAGTAAGCTTTTACTTTATTTAGCTTCTACTCCAGCTTCAACTGCTCGAACTGCTTGATTGTCTCCTCGAAGCTGTTCAACTCTTGCTTAGCATCGGCTAGCTTCTTCTCATCTGACTCGCGGATGGCATCTGAAACTTTCTCGAGGTAACTAGGGTCTTTGAGGATCTTCTCTTGCTTCTGGATGTTGCCCTTGGCCTTGTCGAGCTTCTTCTGAGCCTTGGTGATCTCGGCGTCGATATCAACGCGGCCCTTGACGTGAAGGAAGACGGAAGCATCGGTAGAGACGGGGTAGGCGACACAGCCAGCAGGTCGAGTGGCATCAGGGCCGAGAATCTCGACGCCCTTGATGCCCTTACCACTCAGAGTCTTGATAGAAGATGCCTGCTCCTTGACGGTGGCGAGAGAGGTGTCGTTGTAGGCCTGGATGATGACTAAAAATGTATTAGTATCTGAATTCTCACTTATAAAGGGATTGGCATGCTTACCTTCAGCTTCATCCTTGAGGGCATACTCAGCCATCAATGATCGAGCAGCCTTGGAGCAGCCAAGGACAAGCTCGTAAGCACGCTCTGACTCGGGGTCGTCAAGCTTCTCGTGGTAGACAGGGTACTTGGCGACCATGATGGACCTGGTCTGGTCCTCAGGTCGTCGGGGCATTCGCTGCCACATCTCTTCGGTGATGAAGGGCATGAAGGGATGGATCATGGTAAGAGCGGCCTCGAGAGCAGTGTAGAGAGTCTGGATAGCAGATTCACGCTCCTCCTTGGTACCGTCACGGATGATGGCCTTTGAGTTCTCGATGTAGACATCGCAAAGCTCGTTGTACCAGTATCGGTAGATGATCAATGTTGACTTGGAGAACTCACGATCCTCGAGAGCACGGTTGATCTCCTTAGCAGCGCTGTTCATCTTGTGAAGAATCCATCGCTCAGCAAGGGTCTCGCCACGAGCGATGCCTGACTTGGAGGGAGTGAAGTCTTGAGGAAGACTACCCAGGACGTACTTGGTAGCCTGGAAAATCTTGTTACAGAACTTGCGGTATCCGTGGATAATCTTGACATCCAGGTTGATGTCGCCACCACCAGTGGTAGCATTAATCATGGTGAAACGCAGAGCGTCGGCACCGCACTGGGGAATACCATCGGGGAAGGCAGTCTTCTGGTACTTGGTGGCCTTTGTGACCTCGCTAGGGTGCAGGTTACCCTGAGTAAGCTTGTCATGGAGAGTCTGGAGCTCGATACCCGAGATAACGTCGAGAGGGTCGACGACGTTACCCAGACTCTTACTCATCTTGCGACCCTCAGAGTCACGGACAAGACTATGACAGTAGACCTCCTTGAAGGGGATCTTGCCAGTCATCTTGAGGCCAAGCATGATCATTCTGGCAATCCAGAAGAAGAGAATATCCCAACCGGTCTCAAGGACTTCTGTAGAGTAGAGAGTCTCGAGGTCATGTGTCTGGTTGGGCCAACCCAGGGTGCTGAAAGGCCAGAGACCAGAAGAGAACCATGTGTCGAGAACGTCCTCGTCTTGCTCAAGGGTGTATGTTTTACCGGGCAGGGCAGCCTTGGCCTTCTCCTCGGCCTCCTCTCGGGTTCGGCCGGCAAACCAAAGCTTGTCCTCAGGGATATCTCCAGCACCACCCTCGATCTTAGCAAAGTAGACAGGGCATCGGTGACCCCACCAAAGCTGTCGGCTGATACACCAGTCATTGATGTCCTCGAGCCATCGGTAGTAGCTCTTCTCAGCACTCTCAGGTCGAATCTTGATACTTCCGTCTCGGACAGCGGCAAGGGCAGGCTCGGCAAGCTCCTTCATGCGGACCCACCATTGAGGCTTCATGAGAGGCTCGATGATATCCTTTGACTTGTCGCACAGAGGAACCTTCATGGCGTTATCCTTCTTGTCGACGAAGAGACCCTTGGCCTTGAGGTCGTCCTGAATGGAGTAACGGACGTCGAATCGCTTCTGACCCTTGTAGGCACCGGCGTTCTCGTTCATCAAACCGTCGTCGCTCAAAATGTTGATAAATTCGAGACCGTGCTTCTGTCCAAGAGTGAAATCGTTGGGGTCGTGGGCAGGAGTAAGCTTGACAGCACCGGTACCAAACTCCATGTCGACATACTCGTCGGCAATGATGGGGAGCTTGCGGCCCTCGATGAAGGGGTGGACGGCAGTCTTGCCGATGAGATGCTTGTATCTATCGTCCTTGGGGTGGACAGCGATACCGGTATCACCCAGCATAGTCTCAATACGAGTAGTAGCAACCTCAACAAGCTCGTCGGATCCCTCAACGGGGTACTTGAAGTGGACGATAACACCGAACTCGACCTTCTTGTCGTATCCGGGAACCTCAAGCAGGGTACGGCCAGTCAACTCCTTGTTGACAACCTCAAGGTTGGAAAGCGCAGTGTTGAGCTTGGTGCACCAGTTGACAAGTCGGTTTGCTCGGTAGATAGTGCCCTCCTCGTGAAGCTTGACCCAAGTCTCAGTGACGGCGGCGGACAGGTTCTTGTCCATGGTGAAAGCTGATTAATGTCAGTAATCTTCCCTATTTTATGTAAGTTCGTGAAGGGTTGCATACCCTCTCTGCTCCAGTCAAAAGATCCTCCCATCTTGGTCAAAGCCTTGTTGATGCGCTTGTGGTAGTCCTCCTTCCATTCCCAAACGGTGTCGACAAACTTCTCACGGCCAAGATCATGTCGAGTCTGGCCATGTTTTCTCCAGAGCATGTTCTCGACAACGCTCTGAGTAGAAATACCGGCATGATCGCAACCGGGAAGCCAAAGGGTGGTCTTGCCCTGCATACGGCTCCATCGGATCATAAGATCCTGAAGAGAATCACCAAGAGCGTGTCCCATGTGGAGGGCACCAGTGACGTTGGGAGGAGGGTGCACAATGACGAACTTTCCTTCGTCCTTGACACTTCCGTCAGGCTTGAATTCGGGCTTGAAGAAACCCTCCTTCTCCCACCAGTCGTACCATGCCGCCTCGACGGCAATAGGGTTGTAGGCCTTGAAATGGGGGTCGTCGAAGGATCGAATTCGCTTCTTGTCACCCACGGGGGTTTCCTCGACGTACTCGGGAAGAGGCTCCTCCTCGGCCTTTTTCTCCTTGGGCTTCTTCTCCTTGGCAGGCTTGGGGGCGGTAGCAGCAGCCTTTTGCTTCTTTGCTTCGAACTTGGCCTGCTTCTCGGCCTTCTTTCGCTCCTTCTCCACTGCAATGTCAAGTCAGAGACCATGTTGAGTCGGTATCAATTCGCGATATTGCACATACACTCCTTCTCAGTCTTCACCTTTGGCGGGCCGCCGGCGGCAGCAGCTGCGCCAGCATCTTGACCTGAAGCGTGGGCGCCGGTAGTAGATTGGACGATTTCCTTCTTCTCATCGGCGGGGACGGCTGGAGGGGTACTGACAACGTCTTGGATGCCCTCGCTGGCAGCGACTATGGGGTGCCATAGTTAGTATCTCGAATAGGCTATTCGATATAGATAGTCCGATCTAAGAGTACTGGGGGTACCTACTGGGGTTTCCTCTGCCGCTGTTGGTCGCCATGATTACTCGCGTGGTCGTCAAGGGCCGTCTTGGAGAAATAGATCGCACCCGGAGTGCTCTCACCGCGAGTCTAAACGTCGTGCCTGAGATGACTGAATGAAGCCCGTTTCTTGAGGGCTTCAAGCAATGACCTGCACGTCGAATTGATATAAGTAAAAGTAGGGTGACTCAAGACAACTTCAAGAGGTTGAGTCACGCTTCCAATGGCGGGGGATAACTTTTAGTGATGGAGGGGCAGAATGTGGCGTAGCCTGACAAGATAAGGCACAGATGTAACCCAGTATTAGTGTATTATATCATTCTATACTAAGCATTTCCGCTGTAAGGTAACACAATATCATACTCAGCTGACATTCTGTGACTCAAGAAATATCTCCTGGTGAAATAATCTCTGTAATTCCCTAATGGTATTGATGCATTCCTTGTAGAAGAGAACGATACCGGACTTCATGTCTCAAGGACCCTTGGTACTGTGGCGTCAGAGGCACCAGCCACATCTGGGCATGTTTTCGAACTGAGTGATGACATTCCAGACTTTACAAGCACTTTCAAGGCGTCGCTCTCGATAAGTTGCATTTTTTACAATCTTGTGAACTGAATTCCTTGATTCAAAACTATCCTATATCTTTGTTTCACTGCCAAATTGCTTACCATCATCTCAATGGCCTTTCGGCTGGCATTGAGAGCTCCTAGGAGCTGTATACTCAACAACTTTTCTGTTACAGCTCGGAGGAAGTACTCGACAAGTAAAGAATCGAATTATTTTACTGTCGAGATAAACCCCAAGACAAAGGTCAATAATATCACAACCAATACTGAAAACCCATTAACACTTCAAAGGATCTCTCGGAATTACTGCAAACCGTCAGGTCCCAGATCAGAATCGCTAACCCTAGCCGTCATGATGCTGCAGTCATCCTAGCAACTCCCCAGTATGCGCAATGGCTCGAGAAGGACGGATTCATGGCAGAGTTCGTCGATTTACTTTCAGGGTCCGAAAAACCAGACCAATTCCACATCTTGGGTGCTGTTGTCGATCATGTCGCTCCTCCTGTACCGAGCAACAAGCCCATCCAGGGGTTATCTATTCTTCGTGGAAAAATTGATTCGATTCTTCCTGGACTATGGACTCCTGAGCCCCCAAAGGCTAGAGAGGATGCCGATAAAGTGGCGGCTTTAACAATGGATCTTGGCAACCCTCACATCACCATTCCTCTTACCAACACAACCTTTCAAAATCACAAGACTTCAACACTTATTGTCAGTCGCTACGACTTGTCACAGAGCTCGCCCAAACTAGTTGAGAAAAAAGAGAAACACTGGCAGCAAATATCGCTCCCTCTCAGCAAGCAGCTTCCTTCGATTAACGACCTCGGTATCTGGGCACCTCTCGTACCCCTGACCCATCCTCGTGTAGTGACTGAGAGCTTCGGCAATATTGTCCGACGGGTCAGCGTTGAGAACGAATCGGTTCCTGCTTCAAATGAGCTTGAGCCAGCCGTCGATGAGCTGCACGTCCAAAAGTCGAATCTGGTTCAGACGCCCATGGGAATTTGGGCAATAATCACACCTCCAACTTTTTCTCAGTCAGGAAACAACTCGAATTCTGTCGATCCCGATCCTGAGGCAACGTTCAGAGACGGTCAAAATATTGAGGACCTAGTCACTTCCACATCCGGTCACTTGGTTGGCCTGTACAGGCAAGGTGGCCGGCTATATCAAATCTGTATGAGACTCTTACGATACCCATTGCTTTTCGTGTACGTACTAACAGAGTGTAGTGAGCGGCGGTGGTGGCTGGGGCGCAAAGAAAGGTTTACTCTCACTGGATCCTCAGCGCACTCACTTTGCCTTGTCCGAGGAGGAAGAAATGCAGAGATTCATTCAGGCCATGGATGGGGGCAATTTCGTCCCTGTGGGTTCCAAGATCCAGTTCTTTGCGTCGACCGAGACTTCAGCCACCGAATCAACTGGAGCCAAAGAGACAGGTGTGGTGTTCGGAACGGCTAGCAAGGTAGAGCTTGAGACTGATGCAGAGCCATCTCAACCTGAGACTCGGTTGCTGGAAGGCCACTTCGGCGCTCTTTCCAACGATGGTATCTTTGTTACTTCTTCCGATGCTGCTGCGGTTACGACCCCTGGATTTAACAATGATTGGAAGCTCAACGTCCCCAACTCTCGAATCTACATCACCATATAGATATGAGGTGTAAGACAGCTTGGAGTTGATGGTTCTTATCTACATGTCTGCTCTGGCGTATGCAAAGTGTACTATAAACATGTATATCTACTTCCTTCTAATGTTTAAGAGATAGAATCTGTGCTATAGGGGCGCTGTCTAATTCTGTTACTCCTGTGACTTTCTCTTCTTCTGCAAACCCTCTGCTGCCGCTGCTGCCACATCATCCAAAGTGGTTCCGCGCTTCCGCTTACCAACTTTTTCCTTTCCGAGCACTTCGTCTTCCGCGAGAGCTCTGTAGATATTCGCAGCACCCTCGAACATGCCCTTATCCCAACCTGCTTCTTCATTAAAAGTGAGAGCGATTTCTTCCATCTCTCGGACCCATCGATATGCTTTGGGTGGCATACGAGGCACGCTTTTCTCGGCGTTGGCGAGGACGGTTGGGTGAAATTTTCCAACCTCCTCTTTGAGTGCGTCTAAAACTCCAAGATTATGCGCCGTTGTAAAGGATTGAGTCGCAATGGCCGTGAAGCCTTTGGACAAGGAAGCAAAGCACATCTTAAGTCCGCTTGCTGCACCGATATCGGGGGAGATGTGCTTCATGTTAAGCACAGAAATGAGTTTCTCGCCATAAGGTAGTGATTTTAAAGAATCTGGACCTGAGACAGGAATACTAGGACGATACCAGTTGGAGAAGTCGCTGCTACCGGACGACTTTGTTTCGACATCAGAGGATGCCGTGATTTTTGGGGGTTGTCCTAGAATACTCCCGTCGATGAACCGTAAAGGCACATTCTCCTTTTTGGCAAACGCTGCGATGGTCTTGATGGTCGAGGGCGCAACTGCATTGAGATCGACAAAGTAGAGCTCTTTCTTGCTCTCTGAGTCCTTTAATGCCTTTACAACACGAGCGGCTGTAGCTTCAGCGTCCTTGGGAGGAAGGACTGAGAGAATGACTGAGCTTTGCTGTACCAGGTCAGTATCAGATTCGAGGAGTTCAACTTGGGCATCTCGAGCCCGTTCAATTGTGTCTTGGCTGACGAATTATCAGTTTTATTGTCTTGATGCGCGGGGTAGATAGTTTACCTTCGGCCGGAGATGTTGGTTGAGACGATGAAATCATGGGCGATCAGCAACTTTGCAATGCCGACGCCCATGTCACCAATTGACAAAATACCAATTCTTGGCTTGGAATCGGATGTATTTGACATATTTAAGAAAGATAACGGGTTAAGTATTTGTTGAAGTTGTGAGTATACTCGAGATAATTACTTGATAAAGATGGATGAATTGGGGGTGGAGGAATAGGGTAGGATAAAGCCGCCTACTAACCGTATACTCGGCTTATCGGATACTGTAGTCAGACAACAACAGCATCAAGCAACTTATTGAGGAGGTCAAAACCATCATAATCCCAGATGAAAGACTCATTTATTTGAGAGATATACCATATAGAGAAATAAGA
>JABCQV010000462.1:0-45567 GCA_013186375.1 Fusarium aywerte | reverse complement strand
TTAATAATTTACCTACTATTTATATATTAATATCTATCTAGGTCGCTTGTCAGGTGGTTGTTATAGCATCTCAACTCATTGAGTAGTAAACATTGCAATGGCCAAGGAATCAACGACTACAAGCTTTAGATACAAGGAAAAGCCTTGAACTCACCTCTTACATCCGAAGGATACCCCAGCAAATATATAAGCCATGCGTGTGCTGTTTTGGTGATTTCCTTGGACATGGCACAAGGTATATCTACTTCAACACTATATCGTGATCGGGCAAGGAATTCAACACAGGAAGGCCAGACGACCTGAGAGTGATCCGAGGTATTTTAGGCGATCGAAGACATGTATCTGTTACTTACCCTCACTTTTTCACGTACCACGGTCGATGAGGCTGTTTCACGTGCCGCGTTGGGTACAGTAGCAGTTATCAAGGACACGCGGTCTACAAGAGCAATCAAGTGCGCAGAGCATAAGGTAAGTGTATTTGCGTCTCCTGAGCAGAATTAACGTGGTTCCTTGAGATTTATGCCACGAAACACTGGCATTCTTGATGAGTGGCCGAGGGCTATAGCCAAGGCTACAACTTCCAAGGACTTAGTCATACCTGGTCTAGCAAGGGCATTAACATACTAAAGCAGTACAGAATGACAGAGAGAGCTGTTGTAAGCTGTAAAAATTTAGCTGTTGGCTTGATGGCGAGGACGCAGTGTAAAGTATCCAGTGGCATATACACCTTACACATCAAGGAAATGCTTATAACGCCAGAATCAGTTTGGCAGATTCCGGTTGGTAAAGGTCTCTTGTTAGACTTGTACATAGTACTCATATTCCCTTGTTCACTGCATTGATTGGTCATACTTTGTCTGCTCTTCTGGGACTACTCAGCGTAGTGGAGTCACATGCTTAGCCTCTTCCAGAAGAAATTCATCCTTGTCTGCAATTTGGCCAGGGTGGGCCTCCAGGAAGCTTGTCTCAGTGTCGGCAATAGCCTTACTTTAAGATTAATTCAAGTCTATTCTGAGTTCTTATTGCCTTTAAATGTTTCTTCTATAACTCCCTTCTTATAGTTCCATATCTCAATTGTATTATTTGTCGCTGCAATTATAACCCGCTGCAAATGTGTCGAAATCGACATTGAACGTACTGGCGTTGAAAAACCTTGGATTGTAGTAGGAGCGCTTGAAGAACTCGTATCCCATATTACAAGTTCTACACTCGATAGAATGAATAACAACTTCGAGTCAGACGAGAATACCGCAGCTTGGGTTGGAGAACCCGTAGTCTGTAGCACTTTCACAACATCCTTAGTTGCGATATCCCAGATGACAACTCTATTGTTTTCAGAGTGTGTTGCCAGAAGCCGCCAGTCTGGAGAAAGAGCTGGTTTGCCTGCATGGGACCAGCCCTCAAAGACTACGGGCTCCCTAGTCTTCAAGCTGTATAGGGATGCTGTGCCATTTGTATCCAGGCAAGCCACATTTTGGCAATCAGGAGAGACGACGATATCGGATTTGTCTTCATATGCAGCCCTCAACACGCCATGCCATTGAAATTCTCCTATACGGCGCCTCCATAATTCCAATTCTGTGGGATCCTGCGGATCTTGATGAGCTTTTACAGAAAAAACGGACAAGAGGTCCAGAATGCTCCCATCATGAGTATCGCAAATGAATACACCTTCAATATCGGCACAAGCGAGCTTCCGTGAGTTGCTGAAAAATCTCATAGCATAAGGTTCTAGACGGATGTGTTTTTTGTTGTCCCTCAAAACGCGGTCTTGGTTGGAAACGTCCCAGAGTCTTTGGGGAATTTGATACCAACCGAAGAAACTTTTCGTAGTCCCATCATTTGTATTACGTATACGGATACCCCACTGTAGACGACTGCGCTCTACCGTCGCCAGATAGAGGAAGTCGGAAGATATAGCGGTGCAACCTATTCTAAAGCCAGCATCGAGTGGCTGACCGATCACAGTCATTTGTTCGCCTGTAGGGACACTCCAAATTGTCGTGACGCCATTACTGGAACATCCAGCAAGGGATTGAGAATCGGGTGATAAGTATGCAGCTACCAAACGACTGTTCTTGCTATACAAATATCGTATGGGGGACGCAGTTTGTAAATCCCATATCATAACAGTTCCGCCTCCGTATCGAGGGCTCCATTCACCGGGACAAATCGATAGTGCTTTGCCCTCATTGGCTAGTTTGCCGGTGAAAATTGCGTTATCAGCATGATTTCGAATGTCGCTGACTTTGATGGCTTCGTTGATATCCCAAAGCTGTACAGTACCATTGTTGGAGGCGGAAGCAAGATACGTTTCATTGGGGGATAGTGCCTTTGGTCCAGGAGCCAAATCTCGTATCAAGAGCATAACAACCAGCTCAGAATAACGTCCCATCTGCCATATTTCGCAACGACCATCTGGGCGGCACAGAAGTAGACGAGACCCGCATCGAGAAAAGTCCAGAAATGTTACTGGGCTTTCTTGAGAGAAGTCTTCATGAGATGGTTTCCTATACGGATCTATGCTCCAGATCTTAATCGAGTCATTTGAGACGATAGCGATTGACTCCGCACATTCAGACGATGCTATCAGTTCGTGATCCCCAATCACTTGTTTTTGTAGGAGGCTTGGGTGTTCTGTACAGGACCAAAAGCATAAACGGCCTCCACGGCATATCGAAATGACCCGTTCGGTGGTCGCATAAGAGAGCCAGATTACTTGGCTCTTGTGACCGGACATGAAACTTTTTAGTTTCCGGACGATTCGTCTTTTTGCTATGTTAACAATAATAATAGACTTGTCGTCAAGCGCACATGCGATATTCTCCGAATCTGGTGACATAGCGATGTAGATGATTTCATGTGAGTGCCTTAGGATAGTTTGGAATACAAGTCCATTCAGGAGGTTGGCGAGTTGAATTTGTCCGTCTTTTGTAGCCAGGCCAACATATCGACGGTCCAAGGAGAAGGCGATGCAGTTGATCTCAGACGAAGCGTCACGCTCTATCTTTTCAGTTGTTCCTTTGTACCTATTCCAACACGCCAGGTTGTTGCCACATAGAGCAAACAGTCGCTGGGAGTCGGGTGAAAATTTGAGAATTGAAATAGGTCCATTGGTAAGCTCTATTCTTCGGGCTGAATACAGATCCAAATGGACTGGACACTGCTTCATCGAAACATGTTCCAGTCGGATTTGTCGTGTTTCGGATCTGCTGAGTACTGCGTTAACAATGCTGTCGCCATGATCGATCTCGAGCCCAGAAGAAGGATTCAGTCCTGAGCGGGGATGCATGGGCACCGAACAAGTTGGTATGTCAGCCACTAAGGCACTGGCAGCAAGCAAGTTATCTCTGTCGCAACCAGCATTGGATAGATCAACTGGCCCATCTGCCACGACATTTGGAGAATTTTGGCTATATACGTCTTGTTGGGTTGGAACAGGCTTGCGTTTGATTCGATCCGGTAAAGCAACGATATCGGATTGCGAACGTCTTTCCTTCGATGGTGAAGTAGTCCTCACTGCCTGCGTATCTGTTATTATCGCAGATGTAGTCCAGCCACGGAGCTCTATTGAAGTATTGTCAGGGATGGAGGTGCTAACAAAATATCGATCAGTCAAGCCTAGAAGCGACCACGAACCACTTTACCTGAGAGGCCTAGATAGATAGGTTTCTTGTAAATGAGGGCCGGGGTTTGCAACAGCCCTTACCCAGTCATGTGTCAGGCATGCCTGGGACGTCGCGCGCGTAATGCCATGAGCGGTCATTGATTTTTGAACAAAGTCAATTGCTTCTGCGCTGATTTCTGAGAGCTTCAGAGCGAAGTTGGGAAATGGTGCCGTGCCGTGATAGTAATCCATCAAGTGTTTATGAGACCGGAATGCTGGTTTGCCTGATAACATTCTTACAACGACTTCCCCAAGGCTCCAGAGATCGGCAGAGATCCATCTTTTAAGAGGAAGAGCCTCCAGAGGGCCGGCAATGTTCTTATTGCCATAGCAAAGAGCCTCGAGGATATCGGGCGCCATGAACCCTTCAGTCCCTCCTGCAGCGCTTGGTATCTGTGTTCCTGCAGCTCTTTTACTGAGACCAAAATCGCCCAGTTTTACCCACCATTTGGAGGGAGGGCATGACTTGATTAATATGTTCTGTTGACATATCCGTAAGATGCCGAGCTATAATAGTTGAAAGTACCAGCAGACTTACAGCAGGTTTCAAATCTCGATGAGCGAAGCCTTCATCATGCATATAATTGAGTGCGTGAAGAACCTGACGCGTAATCTCGCGGGCGCTTTCCTCTACAAGGATCGAAGTTGTCATGAGATAGGACTGTAAATCGCCCAAAGGGAAATACTCTAGGGCGATGAAAAGTTCTTCTCGTGTCCGATACCACCCGAATGATTTGACAAAACAGGACATAAACTAATTACGGCAATTTTAGCTAGCAACATTGTAGTTATACAGGAATAGAAACTTACCTTTTTCTGTGAAAACTTAGCTACGGCCTCTAGTTCTCGAGAGTACGATATAATATCGGGGGCCTGTTTTAAAGCAAGCACTTTGACTGCCCGTTCTTGCGGTATGTCGTCTTCCTGACCCTGAATACAGCTTTCAAGCAAGACTCGAGAAAAGCCACCTTGGCCAATAACCTTCTCCCTTTTCCAAACTTCCAGTCGAGGGAAAGTAAGGGAGTGGGGGGCTTCAAAGAACTCGTGTATAGTGCCGTGAGGCCCAAACCGGGTTCTTAGCTCGGTGTCCTTAACTAAGTCTGGAAGCTGCAACTTGTCCATTATGGCGAATATTCTGTTCCTGGCCCCTAGTATATACCTAACGTTTTCGTCTGTTTTCAGCCTCTGAGTATGTGTAGGATTTTACTAATAGATAACCTCGTTAGCTCTTGTAATTAAATCGCGCAGAGTGGTTTGATTTAGTTAGGTTAGTTTACGCTTAGTGGGGTTTCGCAGATAGGCAAAGCCTCATGGATTAATGTTAATCCGTTCTGCTCTTATTGGAAAGCGAGATATATATCTTATCTCTCTATTGTACCCTCTTTCCAGCCCTAGATTTCTACAGGCCTTAAATAATAATACAAGACGGTTATAAAATTACAGTGTAAGATTGGAGTAAGTCAGTGTAACCTTAAGAGGCCATGTGTTTAATTTAATTATTGGACTTTACCTTGCAGAGCGGGCTGGGTCGGAAGAACCAGTTGCTGATTAGTCGGCGACTATATACTCTGATTGGCCTGTGCTGGTATCTGTTGAACCCGCGCTGTCCTGCACATACGATGTTTGGTGCAGGCTTACGCAAGTGGTTTAGCCCAAACGAACCTCGGACAAGGGAGAGATAAGGTCACAATGACTATATGCATCTCAAATGGGGTTAGTGAATTAGCAGGCAAAAGAGGGGAAGGCACAAGGCCACATCATCAAGGACAAAAATACAATCAATTAATTCAACTAAATTTAGTTTAATAGTATCCTACTATAGGTTAGTAAAAGGTCAGGTAGCTTTAAAGATTACATTATACCAATATTTTAAACCCTGTTTTAGTCTATAGCTATAAATTAAGTAAAGCTTTACTTCTTAAGTATTTAGTCTTATATTGAGTCTTGGATTATATGTGTTAAACCGATAAGGTTAAATTAGGAGCCCTCAATTAGGTGATTGTATTAATCTGCTTGTTGATTGTTCTGTCTTGCCTTCTTTTGGGTAGAAGCTTTGCGCTACTCGTATTTGAGGCATAATATACTATGTGACTTTCTCTCTCCCGAATTTGAGGCTCGTTTGGTTGAAATGCCTTGCGTAAGCCTGCACCACTGATTGTAGTAGGTGCTGGATAGCTCCGGTTCAACAATAGGCAACAAGTGGGGTGCATGTATTATACCCGCAAGGGTTATATCAGTTAGCCCTAAAGTATACACTAGATTTTATTCCTGTTCCCCTTGTACAATTACATACAACTGAGTAATATCGTCTTCACACTGACTGCCAAAAAGCAACATGTCCGGGCCTGAGCTGGGGCTTGCCATTTGGGCGGCCGTAGACCTTGGTCTCAAGTATGTAGTCGTCCCTCGTTTTCATACCTGCTTGTATCGTACTAAATACATAACGTTCCTTTTATCAGATGGGGAAATAATCTGAGGACTTTATGTCGTTCGATTAAAAATGCCCCTAAAGAGCTTTCTGAGAAAGCTGTTCGAGTGGAGTCTTGTTGGATACGAATCAGCCAACAGATGGAGCATACTAAACAAGTAGTGGCTCTGATGCAACCAGCCCATCAGGAGCTACACCTCCAAACTCTGGAGATACTGTTAGGCAGGTTGCAGGCCGTCCATCGAGAATTATCAGCCTATTCCAAGGTTATTAAAGTAACGCCGACCGCAGATGATGCAACAGAGACTATTTCTCGACGTACGGCAGCAGTCAACAGGACAGTATATGCAATCAAGAAGAAGAGGATTGACGAATCTATCAGCGAACTGGAGACATGGCAGTCGACGTTCGATTTATCCTGGTTATTAATTCTTAAAGTGGCAAACCAAACTGCCGCCCCTGGAAGTGACGGGAGGCCCGCCGAGGTGGCGCTGCCACGGATAACGGCCAAGCCGTTCGGGAAGTCCTACCTCAAGCCAAGAGCAGAAGCAGCGGTCTTTCTGCGACCCGATGGACTCGACACCTCAAGGGCTACGACAATTCCACATTGTGGAGCACAATTCTTGATGAGAGGTGAAGAAGGGGTAATCCTCGACACTTCAATATACACTACAACCTCAAAATCAGATCTTTCGTTGATTACAAAAGACGTCAAACATCTAGCTCAAAGGCTTCATGCACTTGAAGATCCGGACTATGGACTGTTCCGATGTAAAGGTGTTCTAAAATATGAGTCCCAAACCCCAAATACAAGCAGCTCAAATTTCACATTCGTCTTCAGGATCCCACGGCAGTTCCAAAATCCTCGAAGTATGCGAGACATGCTCTTAGGTCTAGAACCTCCTCACTCCCTTTCCGACATTATTCGGATAGGCCAGGAGCTTGCCAAGGCAGTCAGCTACGTCCATGTCCTTGACTTTGTGCATAAGAACATTCGCCCCGAGTCTATAATATCTTTACGTCACTCAGAAACAGATAATCTTGCAACATATTTAGTTGGCTTCCAAAAGTTTAGGAAAGACGGAGGCATGACGAAGCGACTGGGTAGTTCTGACTGGGAAGATGAATTATACTGTCATCCCCGGAGATATGGCAGAAACCCAAAAGATGCATATATCATGCAGCATGATATATACAGCCTAGGAGTTTGCCTCTTAGAGATCGGCATTTGGGAATCGTTCGTCCAATATTCAACTGATGGATGGAAAATCCCTTCCCGGTTGATAGATAAGGACTTGTCCTCTAATATAAACCCAGAGGTTAAGTCTTTGAAGGAGCATCTAGTCATGCTGGCACGCACACAGCTACCACGACGAACCGGAACCAAATACGCGGAAATTGTAGAGACTTGCCTGACTTGCCTCGATGACGATAACAAAGACTTCGGAGATGAATCTGAGTTTCTTGATGAAGATGGCATCTTGGTAGGCATCCGATATATCGAAAAGGTAATCTTATCCAAGCCTCGTTTTCTAACTACGACTGATTTAAGCAGGTTATTACAAAACTGGATCTATTGTATATTTAACTTGTCGTTCTAAAGACTATAGTCTAATACAATGTCCCTATATATATTCTTTAATTTAGCATTAAGATTCTTATATTACTTTAACTGGTTATGGCTGGCTATTATCATAACATGGTCTTATCACGTGGGATAGCTAAAAACTCGTTATAGTATAGATAAATACCATCCTGGCTAGCAGAGATGCTACGTGGGAAGCCTTATTAGATAAATGCAGCTTTAGTTGCGATTGCGAAGAGTCACTTTATAACAATGTTAGTTCACGAGAATAATTAAACTCCTTTAGCTGCGTGTCCGGCTTAAACTACGGGTTTGTAGTGCTTTTAAGGCAGTGCTATCCTTGTTAGGCACTAATGATAACCTTGCTATGCTGACGACTGTCGCCCGACAACGTGCCTACTGCAAGTCTCAAGTGACAGTGCAATATGACAATCTATCCAATCTCGTCCAACTCCCCATCCTACGGTGAGAGAATCAGGGCGTTATGCCAGAGTGACATACGATCTTTATTCTTAACCGTATCCGAACCCGCACTGTATTGGGGTTCGAGTTACGTTAGGCAGTGTTGAGTTGTCAATAGCGGCTTAGGTTGTTTATGTAGACTTGTTTGTTTGTATAGAAGCATATAATTCAATGCTATATGGCGTGTAGCTACCCTCGCTTTTCTATTTGCAGTATAAGTAAGGTAAGAAAATAGTGGAATTCCCTACCTTAAATTTGCTGTTAGACTTATTTATAGATTAGACAATCGGATTGACTTACTATTTTCCAGTAGTAAGATTCTATATACGTTAAGCTAGCTTTACAATATAGATAGTAAGGTTATTTACGGTGAAAAACCATGGGAAGATTGTTTCTGTCTGCTTTCCATCACAGACACTTTGCCGTCGTTTCTCAGCCAACGAACAAAAAAAATGCATGTTTGCGCTGGTTTGTGCGCCGGGTCTGGAAGAGATCAGTGCTAGGATGGGGAGCATCGTTCCAAATGGGACGTATTGCATTGGTGACTTGTTATGTACCTGTCTCAGCTAAATACATATGAATAAAGAACCCGTCTCAAACTATTCACCATCATTACTCATTCTGAACTAGTGAAACATCCCCCTTAAATTAGACATTAATAATACGCCATCTCTGACTCTTAATACAGTCGGAACAATCCCAGCATCCCTTGTCGCTCCAGCTCAACATGGTATTTCCAAACTGACTCCACTGGATGGACTTGAGTTGATGATAGCCTATAGCGCAGCCAGACTCTGCGGACCACGCCGATGCAGCACAATCAGGATTCGAGTTGCAAAGCGCTGCACATCTTTCTTCAGAGTCCTGGTAAGGGAACTTCGAGGGTACGCGGTCATATGCCCAAGGGAAGTAGCCAATGTGTTGGCAGACTAGGTCGCTTGAAGGACTGGTCTTGATCTCACAAACGGCTTCTTCGCTCGCAATACTAGGTGCGCAGGTTGCCTGAGGAAGCGCAGTTGCGAGGGAAGCATAGTAGTCATCACGCTCATAGTTGTGGCAGAAGCAGTTGTTGCAGCTCTGTTCACTCCAGTACAGGCTGCCTTCATCGTTCGAGGGGGTAAAAGAGGAATCGTGTGTTGAGCGCGATGAGAAGACGCATTTTCGCTGATCATTGTCATAGGCGGATGCCTTGCAGCGACTAGGCATGTGATAGCACAGGGCAGCGCAGTTCCAAGTGTCAATTTGCCAAGGATACTCTTCATCTCGGAGAGTGAATGTGTTTTTGAACTTGCCGGATTTGTTACAGTCTGAGTAATCGGCGTTGGGATCGATTATACATCCGTCTGAGAGAGCGAGAGTGCACTGGGCCATGATAGACTCGGTTGTTGTTGCCAGGTAAGAAGAGGAAAAAGTGGTAGGAGGCTCAGTTCGTGTTGGAGGCTCTGTTGTTTGTTCAGAAGAGCTTCCATCCGAGGTAGGAGGTTGGCTGGTGGTTATATCGCTGGGCGCTGTGGCCGAGGTCGGAGCAGACGTCATAGCATCAGTAGACTCTGAGGGTGAGACGGTTGAGGACTGCTCAAAGACCGAGGTGCTAGTCTCAACATCCAATGGATTCTTAATGTCGCAGTCATGGCACTCAAAGCAGTCAAAATCGTTCCAGACCAGAGACCGTTGCTTGCCAAGATCGATACCAGTGACACCCAATCTATCCCCAAGCATCCAACAGGAAGTCTCTTGTCCAAGAGTGTTAAGCGCAAAGGCCTTGCAAGCGGAGCCTTCCTGCTTGCATAGTAAAGCGCAGTCCTCGACGGAATTCTGTCGGGGCTTACTCCACTTCGCACGGCCCCATGTACCTGTCTTTGGAACTCCAGTGGCCCAGCAGGCTCTTGGTGCGTTGGGAGGCTGCTCGTTGTCTGAGAACATTGGGATCCCTGGTAAGGACTCGGTGAGGGTTACTTGGGGCTGGACTGGTGTGCAGTATCCTGGTGGAGGCGCTCCAGCAGGGCAGACCCTCGAGCCAGAGGTTGAAGAGCTTTCAGTCGAAAGAGGATCGGACATGGACGTTGTGGGAGTATTCATAGTGTTTGTGGTCGAATCTAGAGTACGGACTTCGGTGTTGCTCTCGGATTTCGTAGATGAGTCCGTAGATGAGTCCGCAGAAGGTGAAGAACTTTCCGTTGAATGAGGGGCCTGTGTTGCGGTCGTAGGAGCGTCAATGGTATTTTTGGCTGGCTCTGAAGTCAAGATGTCACTCTTGCCCCCTGATTCAGTGGATTGATCACGAGCGGGTGCGCTTGAGACGGTCGACAATGTGGGGACACCAGTGGATTCCGATGTCTGCGTGGACGTGGACGTGGACTGACGAGTGACAGTCTCGTCAGAAGACCGAGGCGCTGTTGACGGATTGGAGGTACCAATGTCGGAGGTCGTGGGGACAATAGTTGCCGCTTCTTCGGTGGTCGAGAGGCGCTCGGAAAGTGTTGATGGCTCATGAGAGGCCTCGGTGCTTCCTGGTGCGCCGGATGTCGTTCCCACCAGCAGTTTGCTTGTAGTTGTGGGAAGAGGTATATCATCCCCGTCGCCAAAGTCAAGCTTGACAGTGTCGATTGTCTCGGGAGTGACCTGGTTAGACATGAAGATCGAGTCGACATAGATAGCTGCCACTCCACCAACAGGACAGCTGATCGACACCGCAAAAGCACCCTCTGTATTAGGAACATCCGTCTGTGTCAAAACAGTATCCCACTCGATTGCCTGTCCCAAGCTGAGAATAGTCGAAGTATAAAACTGGAGGCCACCGATAGAAGCAGTAAGAGTGCAAACATTGACGCCGCTGCTTGCAGTGACAACGGCGTAGAAGAACCGAACAGTGTACTTCTTCTTCGTGTCGAGGTCCAAGAGCTGCTGCAAAATTCTGGCGACGTTGCCGATACCTCGCTTGCGCTTGGAGGGGTCGTTACGAGCTGACATCTCAACACAGCCCTGCTCTTTGCTCCCGTCACCGGTATAGCCCTTGTTCGTGACGATTTGTGCCTGACCTTCGACGACGAAGCCAGGAACAGGTACGTCGGGATCGCGGATAGCGAAGTTACCATTGCTCAGTTCGTTCTTGACCACTAGTGGTGCTTCCGTTTCTAAAGCAGTTGGAGACGCAGTGGTCGTGGTGAGGTTTGGATGGGGCTTGCATCGACTGGCTTTGGCACCATTGAAGTTGCTCAAGGCGGCGAATGCCACCAACGCGAGAACAGAACGCATGGTAAGGGCTTGAAACAGAAAGACGGAACGAAAGTGGTAGCCAGAAAGGCGCTGGGAGATTGGAAAGAAGGCAATGATCGAACCTCTGGAAAGCGGCGTACTGATGTTTATGAAGCTCCATACTATGGGAGGTGGGACCCTTAGCACTGGACTGGCCCTGACTAGTGAACGCCTCGTTTCTTTACGAGCTGAAGGTAATTACACCACTGCTAACTAAGATAAATCAGATCTGACTTTAATTCTTTTATATTTTTCTGAGAAAACGACATTCGATCTCCCTTGGATTTCAATTATCGGGAATACTTTTCCCGCAGCATCTATCTTCAACAGAGAGGATTCCATCTCATTTTTGAATCCTCAGTTCACCCGTGAAATGGACCCTGAGCTTGAGTGCGCGCTAGCGTCAGCTCGACACTAACACTTCACCCCTGATCTTAACAACTTCAGAAGAGCCTGGAAGCCAATAGCGCGTGTAAGCGCCACAGACTATTGGAAATCCTCTGTGAGCTTATCGCAATTAAGCTAACGCACCGCGATTGAGATTCTGCGATTAGTGAACTTCATCTTGTAAAGAGTGGATTTGGGCTAGACCTGGTCGGAATTTAGCATTCTGAGATTAGATCTAACATCAGTTTTGTACTATCCTTATTGGCTATAGAATTGTGCTGTGAAATCTTCTCCATCTACTGGGCTGGAGACTACTGATTGTGTGATTTGCACGTTTACAATATTGAACTAAGAGATGGTGTTGAATGACCAAGAAACATGAATTGAGACAGTTGATTAAATCAGATTTGAGAATACAGGTGAAATGTCGTCTTCGAGGGGGCAAGCCTCGGCTGCACAAGCGATATCATAATGCTTGACGCCTCCGACATTGTCCAAGGGTCCGTCTTTTTGCGACCCTTCTACTACCGCACCGCCGCGAATGTCGCTCAAAAGCCGTTCTCTTGCCCGACGTCGGACCATATTTCATCACATCATGCTCTGCATATGTGTTGCGGAACCGAGGCTTTGCGTCCGAGTGTCAGCAAGGACCAGTGGTGTTTGAATGCCTTCCTCGACCGCAAGGTAATCGAAGAGATTCTGCAGGTGCGCGACCAGTTCGTCGCAACCTACAACCCAAATCCCACAGAGTAACGCTCGCACCGCGACATTCGATGCCGAGTATGAGTCCAAGGTTGCCAAGGACCTTGCTAGGGGCCTCTTTCACAACATTACCATCTGCAAGGACGGTCATGTTTACACAATAGTGCACGATAGATATGGTGCTCTCATTGCTACTTCAAGTAGTATCGCTATCGTGCAACGTTCTTCGGCTGTGTTGAACAGAATCCAATACTATAGCCAGTCGCTCCTATAGACTGTCAAACTAATCAAGCCTAAATGGATCTTTATAGCTTGAAAATAAACTTACATCTATGTTTTCATGTTATGTAGCACAATATGGACGCCGGTTTGAAATCCTGCTCGCCAGGGAAATGCGTTGGGCAGCCTGTGTCGACTCTCATCTAGTTTCAATTAGACGGTTATAGGGGGGACAACAGGGTTACTCCTCGTTTAACCCGCTTGAGATAGCCTTTCGCCACAAGGCCCTTGCGATTTTTGAATGAGAGTTTTGTCGAATCCGCGATCGGAGCTATCTTCATATGCAGTCTCTGCAAAGGCTTTACTTACCACTGCAAATTATCGTGACTTGTACCAGGGCCAATGCAGGTATTTAATCTCAACCTATCACCAATTCTTACCAATTATAGTATCTGAGTAAGACAGGAGCTGAGGGGTCCAGTTCCCAGACAAATGCTTTGCGAGGATCCTTACAATATCCAATCACCATCCAATGTACATTTTTACACAACATCTACCTGCAGCCACATGAGGTACTTGCTGCTGCACCTCTATATTTTAGGTCAGCCACCGGAGCCTGATTTTTCTTCACTCTTTCTATGTATATGCCATTGAAATAGGTACTTAAAGTGCTCCCCCGCCCTCTTGCAGTTTATTTTCTTCTATTTATTTTCCTTCATTCGTAAAAGACAACATGTCGCACAACTACACAGCAGTGATTCAACACTTCGGTTTCAAGTGCCCAAAAGGCACCAAATTTATATCTGCGAGAACACCTGGGCTGAATTTATTGGTTGCTGTAAAAGCAACCCCTGCGCTGATGGTAGTGGGCTTTGCCCAGCCGGCTTGAAAGCTTTGTCTTTCGACCCAGATAAATATGACGAACTTCCTCCCCAAATTTGTTTACCTTTTTATGGGTACTGGACATGCGCGTCTACAGACCCGCCGTTCGCTGGATGCTGCGGTGGGAATGCTTGTGGAGAAGGATGTCCTGACGAGAAACTCGGCCCTGCTTTATTGTCTCCGAACGAAAAGAACCGAAACTATCTTTTATACCCTCCAGGCTTAAACCTAACACCGCCGTCATCCTCAAAGACGCCTTTGCAGCCAATTTCGACGGTGCTTGCGTCCTCATTTAAGGTTCCAGAATATGATGTCAAGTCAAGTCGAAATCTATCCTTGATGAAACCCGAAGCAGTGGCTGGGATTTGCAGCGCGATTCTTATCGCTACCTTGATCTGCCTTGGCATGATTGCAAAGTACTGGTAAGCTCAGGTACCCAATCACCTTGATCGTTCTGACTTCATACCAGGAAGAACAGACCGGCCAATACTGCGAACACGCAGACCTATTCATCAATCGAAAATCAAGACTTGGAGGGGACCGGTGAGAACATGAGATCTCCAAGCAAAAGCGAAGCCATCGTATCGGAGCCTATGTCACGCGGCGGTCCTAGAAAGCTCAAACCGACAGGATTTGTCACCTTCATTGTGTGGGGTTGGAACATCATCTTGACGTTGGTCCCAATGTCTTTTATAGGTAAGGTCTCGTCCATCAAGCTTCACCCGCCGATAGTACATATCCGCTAAACAGAACATAGCACTCGCACTAGTCGTGCTAGATTTGGATGGCCGAATAAAGTCAAGCTACAGTCAAACAGTGTTAGAATTGACCAGGCTAAGTCCTTCCTTATACCCTATTCTGTTTGCTGCTATAGCAGGTCGATTTTATAAGAACTTAGCCCGATATTCCCTTAAGCAGTCAGGCGGCGTCAGGCTTGCAGTTTTAGAATAAGTGTTTGGTAGTCAGAGCTTTGCCGCGGCTTTAGAATATGTATTCTTTGTCTACACCTATATATTCCTTAGCGTTATTATCCTTACAATATGGGCACTATCTCTATTAGGCAGACAGAGTTCATTAAGAATTCTGGGGTTCAGAAATGCAATAGAAGTAAGAAATGGCAATGTGAATTATTTATATCTAGTGTATTAGGTATTCAGCTACCTTACTTAATAATTACTTTTAGCAGCTAAAGGTAGTATAGCAGCACTTTACTTTTTAAGCCTTCTCTCTTTACTGGAGTAGAAATGTTCCCTAAGGGATATATAGGAGTTACTAAAGATTCCTTAACTTAAAGGGGATATAAAAGTTAGAGAAATATACCTCATCGATCGAGAGGCCCTTAAGAATGGCCGTGACTATTATATATCTCTGCTAGGTGTTAAGCTGTGAGGCTTAGAAGTTTCGGAAGAGGTTATAGAGTACAATTTCACTGTGGAGACGTCCTACATCAACCTTGACTGCTTATTAACAGACGACCAGTTTGATGTTGACTCCGACTCTTGGGAACACGCCATTCTCTCAGCCTCAACAGATAACGGGGTTATCATCAACGTTCAGACTCCACTACCGTGGAAGGAGTGGGCCAGGCTTAACGACCTACCTCCTCTAGCGCTTCTTTACTTCAGCAATTGGCAATACGAGACTGGCATAAATGAGGACATGGAGCTCTGGTCATCTATTAACTGTATTATGCGAACAATTTGGCTAGAGACAGATATCTATTGTGGCCCACGCCCATCTACAGCAGGTTGCTATGCCTACCAGCAAAGAAGGCTCAAGGACAAACAATATGCTAATCGTCCTCCGAGACTGATGGCCAAGAGCTATGGTTCGCTATAACAAGCACTGAACGCTTGGCCGGAGGCTTCGGGAGATATAGGGTTTAAAAGACCACTAGCTATAGAGAATTATATTATGGGTGAGCTCCATCCTTACGGTAGGTAAGAATACAGAAACTGGACCGCTATAGATCGATTAATCTTTCCTACCTAGGTTTCCAGGCGACTCTTAATAGCCTTTAATACTTTCTGGGATATAACATTAAATCCTTTTAGGCATACTAACGTCTCATTCGGCCCTCTTTAAAGTAACATTACGGCATATAAGGACGAGTTTAATGCTAAGCCGTTCATAAACTCAACTGTCAGAACAATAACTTAGACTTTCGAGGTATATTAAGCGAGCCAGCTTTAGGTTACTATACTCCTTATAACGACGATATTTCTTTAGATCCTTACGATTCTAGGTCTTATACTGAAAGCAGTTATAGTGGGCCCAGAGGTCCTTGGATTTGCAAGCTCGTCAACACGAGACAATCCATATGTACCTATACCGCCTGGTAACTCTGCGGTCGGTGGGGCTGAGAGGGCAAGACTCTTTCGGGATCTTCGTTTACAGATCGCGGACATGGAGCCTGGGGAAGAGAATGGGTATATTGCTGTTCACGCACTCCAGAACAACAATGTGGAAAAGGTATCAACGGAGGATTCGGAAGAGCAGACAGGAACGGACGAGGCTTCTGGGCAGGTGGATACGAGACCACTCGGCCGAGGAAGATTGTATAGATAGTATGGGGCCTTGTAAGTAAGATCTTGAGAGGACGAATTCGCCATCGTCATCGTCATTGAGCTCTGTGCGAGAGTTTTAGATTCTGAGGAGACTTCCGTCGCTTTTCTGAATCTTTTTGAACGCTGAAGGTCCAGTATGGGCAGGACCACGATGAAATCCGATGAGAATCAGGTCGCAGTTGCAGCCACCCTTGCGAGCGCATTGTTGGTTGTGGTCACCGGTGCCACTCCTCGTGCGTTGAGCCATGTTCATGTGAAAGCAGCGATATACCAGATCCTCGCGAGGGAGGGATGCCAGTTCGACCTCGACCAGAGCCGCAAGCCCAATGAGCAGGAGCCCTTATTCTGCGCTTTGAGACATTCGTAGCAGTCGTCCAATTTTTATCGACGACAGCTCGATGGAGAAATGGGAGTCCAATTCTCTACCAATGGTAAGGTCTTACTCTGTGGTAGTAACTTTATCCACATGGGACGTAGATGTTCCTCCTAGGAATTTGAGCAACAGTGACAGTGGGGATTTGCGGAAACCAGCCAATCTTTCGGAAATAAGGGCGCTTTGGAAGCGACCCACCTCTCGTGGAACTTGGCCGCCTTGACGCGGAAACCTGAGTTCCTCTTGTAAAACCAGTCCAGGGTAAACATCAATAGTAAATGGTAAGAAAACAAATTTCACCAACTCGCAGTGCTATATATAGCATAGAGATGTGGAATAAAGGGACTATAGTTATTATATAAGTTATTATAGTAAATGTTTGTCTCTAACCTCTGGTCTTTCTTATTAGCCGTGGTAGGGTAAGGCTATACGAGCACACTGGATCATGGAAGAATGCCGAAGAGGAGGCCGTGGGGAATCGCAAACTTGGTCATACATGCGGTCAATTCTATCAAGGTTACATTACCCTCCACACTCCGCTACTCAACTCAGCCTAGCTCGGCGAAGATACTTTCGTAACCTGGGGTAAAGTGAGCCAGTCTACTGGAACGGCCGGGGCATATTACCCCGCTCGGCATTTATTACACCGAGCTCAGCTAAAACTTCTTGAAACCGTTTTGTGATCTAGGGCACACCTGAATGCTCTTCCAGCATAGATAACCTGAAAAAGTAGTTGGAGAAATGAACCTACTATTGTGAGTTTTTTCCAAGCGCAGGACCTGAAGTTTACAGATCACACCTGAAAATGCCCGCAATGCGAACAGAAGTGAAACGTAACGGGGTAAACTTGTCTGTCTACCAGCTTTGACGAAAGCTTAAATTCACTGACAAAGGTTCATCCTAATCGCGTCTGTCTACCAATGAATATCAATCGATAAACACTAACCATGCCCGGTTCGAGGCACCGCCCAAACGCCAACAACCGCAAAATAGCAAACGCGCACCACCACTCACACGCCTGAATGCCCTTACGGTATGGATGACCTGGAGAGATATTTGGAAACACGAGCTGATTCTGTATTAAGACGAAGGGTCGCAGGAAATGACCAAGGTAACATTCAGGATAAGCATTTCTTAATGGATTTACACTTTCTTCGAACTACCCTCACTTCGCTGCGTGTCCAAAACCTTGACATCGAATTTTTTCTGCTTGCACGGAACCTTCTCATGATAAATCTTCTGCGTATACAGAACCTACTTTTCTGCCTCACTTTTGGAAAGTCTTTCAGCGAATATAAAATGACTTCCTTGCTCCTTTCGATTTCTTTCTTTTCCGTCTACTAACGTCAACCACCTAAAAGAAGTATCAGCAACACTTCACAGTAACGATACTTGGGACAGAAAGATGGTTCTCAATCAGTGGCCTCGACCTTCCATAGGCAGTGGTAATTGGAACAACAGAATGGGTCTCAATCAAATGCCTCGACCTCCCATCGGCAATAATACTATCATTGTCCCTCCAGGTGGACCAGTCTACCATACATTGGGATGGCCTGGAGTATTCCAACCGGAACAGCATGACGTCCAGCGTGCTGAACCTGATGTCTCAACTTCGAATCCCTCTGCTACCAGCTCTCTTCCTATCAAGCGAACAGCTACCATGGCAGCCCTCGTCGAAAACCCGGACGAAGACGACGATGACGACGATGACAACGCAGACGATGATGACTATGCTGATGACTCTGGATTCTTCGAAATGAGCGAGGACGACAGTGACAGCACGATGAACGATGACACCCCGGGCTCGGACAACGACAGCGGTGAGGCAGGTGATGAAGATGAGACAAGTACGATTCCACCAGCCACCACCAGTCAAGATCAGGACCTGGCCAGTATCACGCGACAATTGAACACCGCGAAAAGGTACCTCGCGGAGGTAAAGAAAATGTTGTTCAAGAGCAGCGAAGACCTCGACATTCTCGACGGCGACGTGGAAGCGGTGAACGCTTACTTCTCAAAGCGCGACATTTCCCCTACGCAAGCGAAAGAGTACTCTGAAATCAAGAGGCTTGCCCTGGGTAGTCTCAACAAGAAGTCAACACGTATCTATGGTGTTGGTCTCAATCCCGATTTCCAGCAAGCCTTGGACAACGCTGCGGCTACGTTTGCTGAAGCAAAGGTGGTAATCGTCAAACGACACAACAATTCTCTCCAGTACCACCATACCTTCAATTACATGAAGTGGGAGAAGACATTGAAGGAGCTCGAGATCAAAGATTGCCAGAGGACGAGTGATTCTGTTGAAAAGGAGATGGAGGAACTGCGACATAAAGCCAAAGCGATCAAGATCATCGATCGAGTTCATGAACTGGGGGTTGAAGGGATCAAGACCCTGATTGAAACTGGAAATGAGACTCTGGAGTGGTCTTTCGGAATCTCTGACGTCGAGGAAGATGAAGAGTGTACATGCTCAGATTAGAAAGGCAGAAAGACAGCCTTTCACCGCGGAAAGAGTAGTGGTTGAAGGAACAGTGAAGAGTTTCGGTGGAAATCTCGATGGAGATCGATGGTTGGATACCAAGTCCTGTTTTTTCATGTTAGAGTTTGACCTGACTAGTTTCAATTAACTCAACCTCGCCTCTCCCACTATGTATGCTACAGTATCTTCTGTGGGTTTTAAATGCAGTCTCTCTAAATAGAAGGTTACTGCCCAGGCTCCCACCTTCTTCTGCCTGATGTCTTACGCACGTGATACTTGACTTATCTCCTTCCACCCTCATCTTCTGGTCTGCCTCTCAACATCAACACATCATTTTCTTCTACCGTCAATTGATCATCGATCGCCCGCCATCATATCTATCAAAACACGCTTTGAAAACGTATTCTTCATCATTTCTCTATTCATCCACGCCATCAGAATCGCCTTGCCACCGACGAGCTTCCCTGCAACGGCACGATGGACAGCATTGACCCGCGCCCGCTAGCGATCAACCAAGACGTCGACGCACCTGGAGAATAAGCTTCTCCCCCAACGACCTCATGCTTCGACGATCCAAGCGACGCTGCGAACCCTTTGCCCCTATCCCCAAGGAATTATTGATCTCATCGACCGATTTGACATCCTCAAGCACCAACCCGTGGACGTTTCCCGACCATGCAATGAAGCAACTAGTCGATGAGATCATCGAGATAAAGCGCACCATCAGCATCTGCCTAACTCGCCATGCCAACAATACAGGAAAGGCACGCGAATGCCACCGTGTCGTACAGTATTTCGATGAATTGATCGTCAACGCACCACCCCGACAAGCTCCGTATTGGGAGAAGGCCAGCAATGCAACGCCTGCTGAGCGTCTCGAGTTGGCGAGGTTCGACCTTGATCCCGGTACTTGGGAGGCTGCGTCTGAGAATGGGCTGTTACAGGGGTGGTATAGAAGCAGAGAACTGTGGAAGTGTACAAGGGAGGCACGCATCAAACAAGCTGAATGGGATCTAAAGGTGACGGAATCGCAGAGAGAGCTGCTATCAGTAAATCGTCGGGAACTGGAGGCTATGCTGGACAACAGCAAGCAGTATTGAGTACCTCTCATGACAGTATGACTGAATTATAAATAATGGATGATATTCACATTGGCTGTTCCAGTGCACTTAAATGGCTACAACGTGAGAAACGGAGTACTTTGGTGAACTTGTACCAGCTTGGACTGTGACTTAATTGACATCACATAAATACTGTTTGAAGACGTCAATTGCATAGGCCAGCTATGTGAGAAGTCTGAATACGTATGTCAATTGCAGCTCTCTGTTCAACATATAAGGCTGAACCGGTGGTCATCTCCGTGATGTTCCAGTGTAGAATCTCCTTCAAGACTATATTAAAGAAACCTCCATTCCTTCAAAGCTTGCGGTTAGGACTGCACCTAAAACAATGCTACGATCCTCTACTTCGGAGGCCGGCAACCCGTTTTGACTTTGTGAGCCTTGCGCCGGGATCCCTTGGCCATAGTTGGCACAGCATCTGGAAGACGTGTGGCAGTCGTTTCTGTAGGCGAATTTGAAGTAGTAGTCGTGGGAAAGGCCTGGATCAGGTTGATTGGCTTGGTCGTTGTGTCTAAATGAGCGAGAGATGCTGGGGTCTCGGTATCTTGAGCGCCTGGATCGACAGTCTTGGACGACGTGGTCGAAGCGACAGCAGACGATTTGAGTGCCCGAACATCGGACTCGTCCAGGTGATAGAGAAGAGAGCCCCACCCAAGTCCATCATAATGACCCGAGCCCTCTCCCCAAGATCCAGCTCCACCTTCAAACCCACCAAAGTATTCCAAGGTTTTATTCAGGTAGGCAGTGGTCCAGGGAGCGTCTAGGCCCTTGACTTGCACATAGTGACTGTATAGCAGCTCCCAGGCTGGTCGAATTGCACCACGAGATGCGTCGCTTATTACGTCGAAGGAAACAATTCCATTTGTGTATGGTTCGAACGGGACATCGTTTCCCAAATTGTATCGGGCGTAGTACTCGGCTCTAAGGAAAGAGAACGGTTAGCGAAGTGGAGCTGAATGAGCAATCGAGACCTGTCACATCCCCGAGAAGAATTCGGCTGTTGTTGTAAGAGAACAAGTCTTCGCCTTGATTCCAAGCCTGCTGTCCAATAGCTCCTAAAAGCTGGAAGTTCATCCCCGAATGGCCTTGGTCTCGGCCAGACTCCTGTCCTTGTCCAAGAGGCTTGCCAGTGCCTGGCTCCTTGACAATGTTCGAGATGGAGTTGTTTATAGCCCCGTTGCCAACACCGTTCTTGAAATAGTCGACGGCAAAGTCCCATGTCGTCTGGTTATCGGTGACCACAGCGATAGCAAGGGCGGAAGCGATATTGCACTGTTCCCAGTTTGCAAAGAAATGTTTGACATTGTGTTGTGATCCGAGTCTTTGGTTGAGGAAATCAAGGTTCATTGGCAGGAATACTTCGTTCAGCATCCTCAAAACGTTTGACCGACCGGAAGCGACAAAGGGTTTGTGGTCATACAGCAGTTCGACCGCGTTAGCAAGCTCGTAGCCCTGCAGACCTGCAGTAAGATACGCGTCATCACCACCACTGAGGACCTCCAACTTATCCGCCCACGCGACAAGAATATTGGATGCAGCTTCAGCAAACTGCTCTTCTCCAGAAACTCTCCAGCGCAAAGCAAGATTGAACGCAGCAGCAGCATCGTGCCAAAGGGCCTCCCCATTCTGGCCTCGATTGACTTCTTTCACCGCATTGTTCTTGTAGTCTGCGCTGGAGAATGGAATGCTGGTCAGCTTCTCCCAAGACGCCGTCCAGGGCTGTTTCTTGGCAGCTAGCTTTGTCTGGACACGATCGATGTCAGACTGAGAGACCAGGAGACCCGGGTGAGTGAAAGCGAAAATGAATGTAGGAAGGAAACAAATGATGAATAAATGAGCGAATGCCATGATGAAACGAAATTTTTAAAGAGCGTGGTTTAACAAAAAAAGATAGAAAGATAGAAGAATGCTGTGTCTGACAAGAAAGAAAGCTGCTGAACAAACACCCCCTTTATAATCATCTTCAAGGTAGCATCGTGAAAATCTCATTGCTATACGAGTAAACTCCCTGCTAGCTAAGCGTGTACTCTTGAACATACCCCGCTTACCGGGTAGCAGAAAGCTTGTCGTCTCAGCTCCACCTGGTAAAATAAATAAGTCAAAGTGTTGACCGAAATTGCGACAAACTGTGCAGGATATTTCATCTGTTAGGCTGTCAGCGCTTAATTTCTCGGAATTGTCTAACGCTTATTGCTCCAATCCGGAAGTCAAATAGACGAGCAGCACCTTTCTCCAATCAAGTCTTGAAATCGCAACTTCTGAAACCAAGCCACAACTGGGACAGCCCCGTTAATGTAAATCTTTCCCGGGCGAGGCTAAGCAGTCGCGTTTAGCTTAAAGGAAAGGCGGGGCACTACTCCTCTCAAATATTACTAGCCATACAGGTGAAATTTACTGTTTATTATAGTGTATAGGCTGCTTTTTAGACTCAAATAGTAGTCTTATTCGATCTGCCATGAGCTAGTGACTTGGGATGAAATAAAGGACAATAATCCTTATCGTAGACTGTAGATTAAGATAGTAACGTCAGGTTAACCTTACTATATTATAAACAATTTCCGCAGTAGTTACACCAGTCTCTAAATTGTATACAATCGCGGTAGTTAAAACAAGTATCCAACGAGATTTTCTTATCTAAACATACATTAGTTACTTCTCGGGGCATCGTGAAAAATAACCGGTCTTTCGGGTATATTTTCTGATATTGAATAAATATATATATACATACTTATACTAGCTTATAGTTTAAAAATAAGTTCTTTAAAGGTTAAACCTTACAAGCAGAAAGAATCGGGTTTCGTTATCTATAAGTAGAATGCTGGTGGGAATACGCCTGGCTATGTCTAGCTAAGCTAAAGCCTGTTACAATAAAAGAGTAAGGTTTGTGCCTGAATACCTAAGACCCCTCGGATCCTAGAGCATTCTTTGGGCCACGTTTCATCTAAAGGCTTCTCCTAAGCACATTCAGCATCCAACATAACGAACCTAAGAATAATGTGGTATGCAGTGAACTGTTATCTGGAGGATCAATCCTTGTCCTGCCGAAGGTCCATTCCCTTATAATGAGGGAGCTTCCAACTACCTGTATCTTCCCTTATGACATTCTTGGCAAGTACATCCAGCCTAAAAAAAGATGCAACGGTCAAGAAAAGGTTCAGGACCGCAAGAACAATCTTGCCCGATGGCATCTTGTGCCAGTAGGTCTTATCCTTCTCGATACCATACTGTACGGTATCCATGAAGGGACGGAACCGCTGTTCATAACCGGACAGTGCTTTAGGAAGTACTTCCTTAGAGGTATCAAGGCCACTGAGGTGATCGTGGATCTCGCCGGCTAAAACGTAGGCGCCGACGAGACTGGAGGTCGTCCTCATTCCTGTGGTTGCTGTTGGGCATTATGCTGCATCACCCAGCAGCGCGACTCTCCCTTTACTCCAGGAGTCCAACCTAACAACACCCATGTGCTCACAATAGAAGTCGTTTGCTTCTTGCAGTTCAGTAACTAGCTCTTCTGAGCGCCATCTAGCGGAGCGGAATAGCTCTGAAAGAACAGCCTTTTCCTGATCCATACCGCCTTGACGTGCAGCTATGACTCGTTCGGATTCAGGCAGACCTACTAGGTATACCTGAATGCGGTCTGCTGTGTGTCTTCGGGTGAATAAGAGTCGCTTTCCCGGAGCGATGTAGGCAGTTCCTTTGTATATCTCTCCGTCCTTGATTTGTCGAGGGATTGTGAAATAACCAGCATAGACACCGAGGAAGTGAATGGGGTCTTCAGCTTCAGATCCCAGCAGCTGCTTCCTGGTGCGGGACCACTGCCCGTCGGCGCCTATAAGAAGGTCGTAGCGGTCCTTCTGGCCATTTGACAGCCGAACTTCAATAGAATTGTCCAGCTGTTCGAAGCTCTCGACGGTTGTCCCAAATATGAATCGTACTCGATCTTTAACCTTTTCGTACAGAAGCTTGATAAGGTCGCCTCTCATGATCTCATAATCCGTTGTAAAGCTCTGAAGCCCCTCGCCGGATCGGTTTGCAGGAAAGTATCCCACGACATTGCCAGTGCTATTGATGAACTCCAGTCCTTCCTCTTTGACTGATGCGGCACGGAAAGGGGCCTCAAGGCCCATCCTCTTGAGAACCTCAATTCTATGTCCGCGAATATCAATTTGCAGGCCTGTAGACCTCAGGTCGGGGTGTCGCTCAATGACTGTAACATCATGGTGTTGTGAGAGCCAGAAGGCGAGAGCATTGCCAGCAATACCGGCACCGCAGATGATGATTCTCAGTTTGGTCATAACTGAAGCTGATGTGAGTTGGATATATCCAAGAGACAGAGTAGGGGCCGAAACAAATGATAGAGGGGTGTGCAATATAAGAATATAAGAGCTAACTATTATATAAGAATAAAGTCCAGTGAAGTAGAGGTTGAGTTATTAAAGAGGACGGAGTTTATATAAAGCCCAGAGTGGAGAATTTTAGGCATATATCCCTACTTCATAAATAGGTATTCTAGCAGATCAACCAGACTGTTAGTGTGCCCTTTTTGCAGGACTACGGGCAGAACATAAGAGGAGATACTGAACTCTAATTATATAATTTTCCGTGTTTGTAAGTTCGGTGTATTGTTTTGCCCCGTGGGGCCCGGGCTTTCCCCCAGCAAAGACCGAGCAGCCCACTTTAAGTAAGTCACTTGCTAGTTATCTCCAGCATCAACATTAATTGGTATGCGTTTATTTAAAATCTTTACTGAGACCTTACAGATATTATTTCTTTTATAGTAAGAAAATGGTTTATAAAGATATAGTCTCAGCACTTGTTTGCGTCGCTGAAGCCGACACTAGTACATAGAAAAGCTCAGCCACGACGAATTAGAGCTCGCTATTGATTTACCATCTCCAATATAACCAACCCGGAGATATTGATCGGCCGGTCAATTTCCCACTCTCACAAAGACCGAATCCTCATCAGTAAAATACAGGTAATCTCGACCTCCACTACAGATCACTCGGTCAGCGTATATCTCCGTCATGTCTTCCCGAGCTCGGTTCTGCACCATGTGCCATCGCTGAAAGGTTCGCTGTAACAAGAAATTACCCTGTTTGCAGTGTCTTCGTTCTGATTACGAGTGCTCGTATCCATTTGCACAGTCTCTAGATCTTCACATAGACGATAGTAGCCTCGGCTTGTCGCCTTTCGAATCCGAGATCCGACGTGTCTTGAAGTTTGGCTTTATCGTCGCAGTATGCCGCAGGGCAGTCTTCTTCAGATGGACTATTAGTAGAGTCCACTAGGTGACTATCGGGCTAATGTTTCTATCGATAGGATATACGTTTCCTCTAACGGAAATTTCTAGGAGCCTCCTCTTCCGAGATTGCCTATTTTCTTTACTGCGTCACATCTGCGACTGGATCTCTGCCAACATAAATACAGTGGTCGCGTTCTCCATTAACTACCTCGCGAACAAATTCGCCCACCGACTTGCACTTGAGATCTGGGTACAAGGTCTTGCCATCTAAATAACCGAGGTATTAGGCGTATTCAGGCGTATTATCGCCCCTGACGTAGCGACTATATCTGTATTGAGACATAGCAAGTTCCAACATCGACCCCACGTTAGTTGGATCTTTGGCTAGAGTCCCCTTGAGCGATTCAATGAGGGCTTTGAGATTAGCAGTTGATATAGAATCCTGTGGTAACTGCTTGCCAGTTGCAGCTTCCATCTCGGCCAGAATAGTGCTTTGGGTCGTCACGTCACCATATGCAAACACAGAGCGATTGAGCGTCCACGGATCCGTGATAATGCGTGCCACATACGACCCAATGTCTTCCTTGTCAATGACGGCAGTAGTCGTATCGCCATCTCCGATAAACGGTTCGGCGATAGGAGGTGGTGGAGAATACGGGGCCGGCAGCCCAACCTGGATCCACATGCCCACGTCTATAACAGTGTAGGGTAGATAGAGTCGCTTACATCGGTCCAGCAAGTCTTCTCTAACATCCCGGACAGCCATAATGCCCCCTGGTGGCATAACAGTACCCCAGAAACTAGGGATAAAGCGACCAACTCCAGCGCAATGCGCAGCGTCAATAATCGTCTCCGATTCGGCGAGCTGGATCGGCAATAAACACGAAATGAGAACCTCAGCACCTGCAAGCTGCTGTGCGAGTTCATTTTCATTGCAGAAGTCAGCTTTTTTAATAATAGCACCTGCGGATTCCATCTTTTGGTATACTGGTTTGCCTGCCGTCTCATGTCGTGCCAGCACAATTACATGAAACTGCGTGGGCTCAGCCAGTAGCGCTTTCGTGATAGAGCGTCCTATCTCGCCAGAGGCACCGGCGACAACGACACAGAGTTTGGTACCAAGAACCATAACGAATGATATAAAAAGCGGTAACGTTTCGGTAATACTGAGGGCAGTAATAAAGAGAATACAGTTTTAGAGAGATGCAAGATAAAAAAACGTACACTGATATTTGAAATCACATACTATTTAACATTTAACATTAAATTCGGGGTATCACCGTATCGGTCAACATCCTGTCCCCGAGATCCCTCTTGTTATTAATGCCATGAGATGCTGATCCCTTCTAAAGTGGAGATAAAGTGGGTCAAGCAAACTTCCAAGACCATACCATCCCCTTCTAGGAAACCGCGCGGGGACGAAAATTGGTTAGGCTAAGCTGTCACATAACTTAGGGGCAAAATGAAAAAAAGACTTAAATACAAGAGTTACATATAAGTAAAGATTTGTAAATGATATCTATCCCTTTATGCACTTATTTCTTGATAATGTCACAACCGTCAAATGTGTTGCCATTCTTGTGCCACATAGTCCCGCAGTAGTAGGCTTCTGGATTTCCCTGTGCATCGGTCGGCGACGCAGGGTCGTGGACATAGACAGCGCGGAACTTGTAGGCAGTGTCATCGCCATCACCCTTGAAAGTCCCAGATGGTGTGACAGGCATCAACATTCGATGAGCAGCATCCTTGCATCTATAAGCATCCACGAACATAAATTTCTTGCTGTTCTTGTACTTATGGGGGTACTGGCCCTCTGTGAGATATATCAGTTCTGCGTAAATAAAGCGGAGAGGAAGACCCGTAAACAAGTTACTTACCACCAACGACCTCGCCAGAATCGCCAGAGCGCTGCAGGTTTACGCCCCATGATACAGCCAGGTGAATTTGTTGTCCCTTAACCGTAACCTTGCCTGGTCGTTGTTTAGCATTCGACGACGGAGTATAAGCAGATGTGGAATTAAGGACGAACCGCATTTAACGTCAAATTCTGTATCCAGGTTCGGGACGTTGACTGGTGTAAGGTTGGGTAAACGCTTGTCTAACCTTTGGGGAGGAGCTGCCAGAGCGAGCGACGGGAGAAGACAAAAGGCCGTAGAGAGCTTCATGGCGGCAAATGTGTGTCGATTTGGATCCAAGAAAGAATACAAGAGATATACGATAGGAACAAACGGGGCAGGACTGTTCTTCTGTCGGTTGTATATGTCTAGTCGGTCCGGATAATAACTGTTAACACTCAGGTATGGTTATTCCTTGTTGGAGAAGGCTTTGGTCTTATATCCCCAACAGGTCTCTGTCCGAGCCGGAGCAGAAGCCCCGGAGAGAGAGGAAACCAGGAGGTCAAAGCATATTGTCGCTGAAATCCGAGCCCATAAGACGAACATCAGTCAGTTCTCCCCCAGTACACCCTCAAAGATATCATCATACAGCCAACAGCCAGAGTCTGTTAGTTAATAATATATTGATCTGCTACTCAAGGCAGAAGTTGCCAGTGTAGATCGTCCTAGCGGTCAGAAGCAGCTTTGCCGTTCACCTCGCTGTAGCATTACGTCAGGAATCCATTTGTCACGGGATGAAAGGGTATACAACTTGTTTATGCTGGATGCCTTTGGTTGTTGTAGGTTATGTCTACAACAGAGGGACGTGCATAATTGGATATATATGGTTGTTGTTAGTCATGTCTACAACAGAAGGCTGTGCCTAGTGGATATATGACTCGTTTGTGGAGGGTGCTGTTAGTTTGTTGTTGGTTATATCTGCAATAGAGGGCCGTGCCTAGTTGAAAATATGCCTCGTTTATGTAAGGCGCTGTTGGTTGTTAGCTATGTTTACAACAGAAGGCCGTACATAGTTCTCCGTATGGTGGATGCTGTTAGTTGTTGTTGGTTATGTCTTGAGAAAAGGCCGTGCATGGATCGAGATCGCTCACCTAGAGGAGAAATAAGAGAGGACATTTCAAAAGGTACATACTACAAAGTTTTAGTAGGGGCAATTATCATGTTTTGCTTCCCCCTAAGGTCACTTATACAAGGTGCTGTTACTCGGGGATCTGACTGAAAAGGAGCTCCTCTCTTCGAATAGTGTCAGTGATACGTTCTGAATTAAATCACATGATCCATCGGTTGAAAAGGGCCGGGTTACCTTTGCCACGTGGAGCTCTCTACAGTATTAAGCTGAGGTGAATTACCCACATCAGTAACCCTGAAATAATCTCGACAACTTCCAACCCATCTCGCTTCCTCGAATTATCACCCACTCCTATCACTTTAACGACCCTATCGCCGCTTCCTTTCACTTGACCCATCTCGCAAGATGGTAGACACTGATTACTACTCCCTGGTTCACGAGGGTGCCGACGGTGTCCCGCCAGGCTGGTTTGACGAACAACGAAGCCGTTGCAAGAGCAAAATCGACACGCTACGAGGGTATCTTTATAAAGAGATTGATATCCTGAAGTCCTTTCACGACGGCGAGACCGGATGCAATGAAGCTGCATATGCAATTACGAGGCCAGTTTCCGAGTCGCCTGTGCCAAAGTTAGGCACTTACGAGGATGAGATCATTGCTCTTTGCCATCTATGGAGATTATACAAAGACGCTCTTATCGAATGGCCTTCTACTCGCACGCCTGACGTTATAAAGCTTGGTATTGCTATATCTGAAGTGCCTGACAAGATACACAACGGGGAGGCAACAGATGATGATTATCAACCAATGACATGGAAGGGTCTTCCCTATTTTCATATGATCTGGACTGATGCGCATTGGATGTTTCCAGATGATATCCTAGAGAGGAAAAAGGATGTTACTACAAGGCGTAGGGCACGCGATGTATATATCAAGCAGCAGAATGTCGAGGCCCAGCTTGTCATGGCAGAGATACTAAGTTGGGGAACAGCCTGTCGCGCTATCATCTACGCCTTAGAACGGGAGGATGGTGAAGACGAAAATCATGGACAGAAGAAGCGAGATGAATCGGAGCCGACAGAGATGGAGATCAAAGAGAAAGGATTATTGGAGGAGAAAGACTTTGAGATTCCAGCGGCAGGCTGCTGGATTGAACATGCTGGCGAGAAACTGTATTCCAGGCTAGTGCAAGACGAACCTCGAAAGAAGCCTCGCGACTGGGAGCTATGGGATGGTATGCGTCAGCATCAGTTCGGCCAGTCGCTTGACCGATGGGACTACTGGATGGACCGTTTCCGGGTGGCAGCTAGAGAATGCTCCGACGACTATACGCGTGAGAGGGCAGGGGAAGCGTTACAGAGGATGGAGAGAATCAAGAGGGAGGCCGTAGTAGCTGAGGACTAAGGAATTAAATAAAAAAGGGCGAGGGTGCTAGAGTTACTTGGCTGTTCCGCTTGGCCTTTATTTATCATTCTGACTCCTAGGAACCTGCATTCTTACTACAAATTAGCTTAAGTCGCAGAGTCTTATGTATGCTTGAGCGATCAATAATAGATTCTTAAATGTGCTTGCACACGCCCCAATTTCCAGTATTCTTCCTCTTATATGCTGCTGTGTAATCTGAATCTGTACCTTTTGGATAGATGAGCTGTCTTTAGAGTGATAAAGGGAATAACGTTCTTCGTTATTATTGAAGCCGATCTGTAATAGTTTCTTAAAGGCATGTATAAAATGGTGATTTTAATATAGAGTATGTATTCAACTATCCCTTGCTATATGGCGAGTTGCAATCTTTCTATATACTCTTGATGATATATTAATGAGCACATTATGGTACCTTGAACTAATAATGCTCAACCTAAACCTATCTTGCTTAGGTATTGATGTCATTAATTAGAGAGCTTTTTCCCTGAGCAGTTCTAATGCGGCTCTTAAAGTATAACTTAAGTCTCTCCACAAGCGTACGATCGTTTATAAACCTGGCAAACTTAGCTGGGTTTGTTGCAGTCTGATTCTGTAGATCGGGAAGCCCAGTAGGAGTAGGAATATCACGACGAACTGACCATCTTCTTGGGTTGGCCTGTTGCTCTTTGCTTAGAATGAAGTTGTGTAACAGCTTGGCACCTTTGGGGTGAGGCGCATCCTTTAGGATAGTAGCGGTTTGTGGCTAAGAAATATACTTGCCTTTGGTTGGATGGGAGAATAAGATGGTATCGGTATTGTTCTAACCTCCGGATGTAGTAAAGTAGGCGGTAAAAGTACTGTTCTCCTGGCCGATTAGAATGTTAGGCGTCTGTGATCTACGGACCCATCGAGGGTTCTGAGTAATGAGCTTCTTAAACCATGCTGTTCCATACTGCTGCAGACTGTATGTTTTGTTAGTACCTGGAATATAGGTGGTGTGAGATGATGGGGCTTATATGAGGTAGAACCCCCAGAGAACAGCGTCGTTATCGTTGGGATAGGTCAGGACCAGCTTGTTCTTGAATTCAGGTCGCAGCCAGTCTTTGTATTCCTGGGGAGGGTCGATATTAGGGAGCTTCTTGGTGTTCTAAGCTCCGGCCCAGGAGCTTACCTACACGCTATACCAAGCGGCACTGTTGTCTCTGAAGGCTTGCTTAATCTGATTAAATCCAGCAGGTGTATAATTAAGAAGTGCGCCCTCTTGAGCCCAGCGAGGATAGTCGTGGAGGGTTTGAAGAACGACGCTATTAATAGAAACTTTGCCGGCTGCTAGCTGTTGATCTAAACGTCCGTCGTGATATTTGGAAAGGTCGATAGTGACGTTGAGGGTGATGCCAGGGAAGCGTGCCTTAAATGCCTGCTTGAGACTGTTCTGTTGGCCTTTCTTATCTCCGCCGGCCCAGAGGGTGACGGTATCGCCTTCTTTTAAGGCGGCCTTGTAGATTTGATCGAGGGTGCGGTCCTTGTATTCGATCTCCGTGTTGAAGCTAAGGATTTGGTTGTAGGCAGCGACACGGGATGCCAGTAAAGCGATTGAAAGAGTGTGGAAAAATATGGCGCAATTTTTGGGATGTATAAACAGCTGCTGCTGAGGATAGGTAGATCAGAAGACGTTGTGATGAAGACTTTATATTAGGATTAAACTCTTTCGTGGCTGGTGCATTAACAATATACCACTTGTTGGTAATGCGAATATGATTTGGAAAAGGCGAATATCATTAGATGCTGGATATTTTCTTTTCCAGTGTTGCATTATAGTGGAGAAACGGACACATTTCCGCTCGAGATTAGATCTTATTGGATCGTCCCTGGTTGGGAAATAAAGTTTATATGCAAAAGGGCCTGTCAATATGGCAGCACGGCATCGCGCGCGGGTGATTGTTATCTCGGTGGTTGGTGGGATACTTATTCAGCAGGACGGACATGACTCGTCAATAACCATGTACTAAGCCTTGGGCAATTAACATGTTATGCGTATAATTTCCGGAGTCGTGCGTATATCATTATCTATATGATTAATGTTTTCTAAGCCGGTTGAAGTGTCGCAGATAAAAGTAACTTACACCTCCCCTGCACGAAAGAAGTGGGATCTGGGTCATGAAGAACTGCCGATGCTCGGGTCTAATTGATTTGGGCAATGCAAGACTTACAAGTCCACTATAGCGTGTGTTCAATTTTGTCGTAGTGAGTTACTGGCTGTGGTAATGAAAGGTTTGTCTAAAGTTCCCCGTCATGTTTTATCGATAGCGCTGTATCTGTCATTTCACTTGCTACCAGCGACGATTTATTGCGCCCAATATGGATCCCCATTTTAATAAGCGCCCCCGCAAGAACCCCCTTGTAACCATAACATCAGCCGGTCTATCCTATTATAACGACCCTACTCCACTGCTTAATACAGTAACGAGCACGGGCGGACCGCACTATTACCGACATTTCAATAACAGCTAGATTCGGCATTCCCCGAGCAAGACGATATTGACGAGTAATATGGAGATGATTCTGATACCTTAGGGATGAACCCCAGCGATTATCATAAGGCCTGCACTGCAGCTATAGAATATACGCCAAATTCTGGGGTTGGCTATTGTGGATATGCCACTCACTCCCAATATTTGGGATTGAATATCAGATCTCAGTGTCCAAGTTCTATGGGTGTAGGGCGAGTTGTGCAGTCTTAAGCAGTATATAGTCTCTTAAAGCCTGTATCTGTCAGTGGTTGAAACTCTGGGTCGGGATTACCGTACGGGTTCTACCAAACAGCCTTTGGCTCTGACGATTGCCTTAACTTAGAGGCTGTCTCCTGCTAGAAGCTCTTGTCCTCGATTAAGATCTCTATACTGATGCCGCCTTTGAGATGAGACTCGCTGGGTTTCTATTTCGTTAGCTCACCTAACAGATAAGTTAAAGCTTTTGTAAAGAAAAGGTTTTCGCTTATACGGCACTCCGTGCTAGTGCCTGATTAATCGATATAGAATATCTCCGTAATATTAATGTCCTCTTTTCCAATTGGCATCAGGGGGTAAGGCTCCGTTTGCGGTAGATCGGGGATAAAGGTAAGGTAATAGATATATGACCTTTGTCTCTTAACTAAGAATGCCTTGCGAAATCGTTCTATATCTCGTAAACGTATATAGAGACTTAAGAAAGTATGACGCTTAAAGATAGGCACCTATTCTTTTGCGATATATATATAGCCTATGCATAAGGTGCCACTACCACCAGTTATTCCGGCGAGATGGGTAAGGATCTCATACCGAATGTCCCAGGGGAGATAATACCATGATATAGACAGTGAGGGTAGTAGAAGCGGCTGTATGATGACGAAGACAAGTGTTGTAAAGCTGCGTCTTAATCAAGCGCTCAGCGGGTTGTAGTGTTATTAATGTTGGTGGAAGGAAGAGGGAAAAAAACCGGATGGAAGCAAGAAAGGTATTTTATGGCCGGCCTAAACCTCATATAAGGGAAAGTAAGGCAAAAAGAAAAAGGTCATCTGCGGGCAAAGCAGTCATAAAGCCATGTGGAAAGTCTCAATATGCGAAAAGCTTATCTGATTGAAATACAATCTGAAAATTCCAGCTTTATACTCATATAAAGTTTTCCGCCATGAGTTACCCTATGCTTGCATGGGACTTTATTTTACCCGACCCTAACCTATAGTTCGGGCTCCTCACCAAACGTCCCTTTTTGCTTCCTTTCTTCCGCTCTTATTTTCTTCCCCTCTGGACACCATAGTTCAATCTCCAATATGGATTGCGTGGAGTCAATACCAGAGACGTGGTGACCATGAATAAATGACACGGAGAATAATCAGAGAACTGGTCACAGCCAACGTCTGAGTTCCAAACCTAAAAACCCACATCTTTAACGTTGGGGGACGGACCGAATACATGTGCTGATCATAAGGTCAAAGCGTTTGCTTTCACACAGCAGAAATTCATCATCTCGATTGAATTGTTACCGAATCATATTAAATTTCGTGTTTTGACCTTTAGGTTGGTGGGTAACAGGCCAGCCACCCCACTGTATACATTCTCTACAGCTAAGTCATATAGCGATCCTCCACTATAGTCCCAGCATCCATTACAAGCATCCTGTTGAAAAAGCCTTCCTTATCTCCTAGGCCAACCTGCCTAATCATTTGTGACCCAGCGACGAACTCAAGTCTGTGGGTAATCATGACGACTGTGTATTCGCTGAACTCACGTTGTATAACCCTGTGCATCATCCCTTCTGTTTCGAAATCGACGGCAGAACTAGGTTCGTCCAGTAGGAGGATCCCACCAGGCTGCGCTGGACCTGGCCTCGCTTGCGCCTTTGATCTTTTTCTCAACACAGCACGAGCAAGGCTAAAAAGCTGCCTCTGGCCTTGGCTAAGAGCATCGGGGTCCAGAGGTGCAGTCAAATCCGATCCTTGTGCGACAAACACGTCCCATAGATTAACGTCTTGCAAGACAGTTCTGTACTCAGTAGATTCAGTCCCAAACGGTTCTAAATTCTCTTGCCATGATGACCCTTTAGGAAGGAATATCGTATCTTGTGGGACAGCGAATATTCTTTCCCTCAAGATCGAGGGATCAACATGCTGAATGGGGATGTCATCTATGGTGATAGCGTCCTCTCTAACATCCGGTAACGGATTTAACAAGCGGAGAAGGAGTAGTATAAGGGAAGATTTCCCACTAGAATATGAAAAGAGGGATGTCAGTGACTGATCTGTGCTCATTTGCCTATGGAACTTGTGCACAAATACAATGTCCTTGCTAGATATACATACCTTCCTGTACGCCCACATATGGCTACCTTCTGACCGGCCTCGATGTGTAGACTCAATTGTCTTAATGACAAGGACTTTTCATGTATTTCCCCATTCTGGTTACTTTTCTCGGGGCGTGAGCATCTTATAGACTCCCGGACTACGAGGAGGACAGAAAACTTACTGGTAGGATGCTGAAACCCTATCAATCTTGATGGAGCCTCTGAAAGGCCATCCTTGAGGTGGGTTGATCTCTTGTCCCTCTGCAGACTCGCGATGCGGACTTTCAGACAGAGACTTTAAACGACTAACAGCGCCCATTGAAACTTCCAGGTTCGCATAACTTTTGACAACGTTGGTCAGAAACTGACCAATTTGCATCAGAGATATCAAGCCTGGCCCAGCAAACCCGGTTCCATGGCTTTTGAGCTGTGTTACAAGTGTGACGGTAAAGAAGGCAAGAAACGCAATAAGAGCGTTTAGGATGAATAAAAGCCAGCGTTGAACCATGGCCAAAAGATAAGCAGGGCGCTGGGAGACATTGAGCAACAGCCGATTCTGCACGAGATATTCTTCTGTCCAGTTAGATGCACGTATAGTAGTGATTCCACTCTCTGATTCAAGGAAGTGTGCACTGTAAGATTCATGTCAGATTAGGTGGCACGGTAATCAAGTAGAGAAACCTACTAAAGAGGACTCTTGGCCTCGAGATCCAGCAGACGAAGCTGGCGAGATGTCCGTAAGTAGAATTTGGTGATGAAATAAAGGAAGAAAAATAGAACAGGGTACGATGCGGCAAGATATGGAGAAGATGCTGCCAAGTTCCCTGCCATTCCCAGAGAAGCTGCCACATCGCTAGCGAACTGAATTAACGAAGCAGGGAGTGCACCATCCACCAGAGTCATGTCTTGTGAGAAGTAATTCGTAATTGTGCCCAAGTCTACCAGAGAAAAAAAGGATAGTGATGCTCGTGTGACAGCTCTCAGTGCTGATAAATGCACAGCTGCTCCAGATATTAAAGCGAAGTAGGTAAGTGCCAGATACATGGTCAGCAACTCACTGAGGAGACCCAAAATCTGGAACATGGCATAAATACCATTCCAGAAGGCCTTGGGATGATCTGGCCTGGTCGAGTTCGCATCTAATAGCCACCAATTAAGCCAAATGTTGGGAAAACTGTAGAAGAACCCGTAGGATAAGGAAGTCATGATAAAGGACGCGATGGCCGCAGGAGGAACAGCTCCAAAGTAGTGTCGGTACACCGTGACATCACCGTTTTGACGAGCGGAGTTATCCGCGCTATTAGCCACATCTTCTTCGGTATCAGAGCCGTGATTTGAAGGGCTCCTTCCAGTCTCTGATCTTGTACTTTGCAGTGGCCGTTCCTTTTCCTCGCCTCCAGGTTGCTTCGGTTCCTCCATCTGTACTTGTTCCCGAATACCCAAATTACTCAAATGGCTTTGATGCGGTGACACATCTTCCCAGCTACCTTGGGCGACCATGTCACCATTTTCGCTTAGTAGCAAGATGTGATCAGCCCACGGAGCATACTTGACTGAATGAGTGGAGAAGACTATAGCCGGCGCATTTTCTCTCTTCTTCAGGAGGCCATTCGGACTTAGAACACGTTGGAAAAGATCGTGTTCTGTCTGTGTGTCGAGTCCACTCAGGATATCATCCAGTATCAAGAGACGTGTATCAAGATAAAGGGCTCTTGCTATGGCGATACGCTGTTTTTGACCACCACTCAGCGTAAGACCTCCGCTCCCTACGACTGTCGCATCGCCTTTGGGCAACTCATTGAGGTCGTACGAGAGCATCGACGCTGCAATCACCTCCATATACCGGATTGGGTTCCACGTCGAGAAGCCAATTATGTTCTCCTTGATGGTGCAATTTCGTATGAAGGGTGTTTGGTCGCAGTAGCCAGTTTTGCAGCCAGCATCCTGGTCAAGAACAACCTTTCCGGCCGCGAATGGCGTTTCACCAAGCAAGGCTTTGCAGAGTGTTGACTTGCCCGATCCTACGGGGCCGAGAATCATGGTCAAGGCAGAATAGTGGGCTGTCAAGTCGATGTTTTTCAGACATGGCTGACCTTTATTCTGCCATCCAAAACTTGCATCAATAACTTTGACTGCTGAACCTCTCGACATGCGCAAGGGCTCGATGTTGATGGTTTTATCGTCCGAGACTGAGGATGTGTCCGGACTTGAATGTGTAATAAGGCGAGGGTCCCTCCTGGTATCGAGCTCAAGAAAGGCTTGAATGCGTTGTAGGCATGCTAATGCTGACATTAATGGTGAGACAGAGCGGAACAAGCTACCAAGCGGCACAGTTAATAACGCGAGAAGGGCAATCGCAGTATAGATCTTCTGAGCATTAAAATTGTGCGATTTGGTTGCTGCGAGCATAATGCCGGGTGCAGTCAAATCAGGTGCAATTGCGATTATAAGCGATGCAATCTGGAGTCTCCGGGCCCCTCGACTGGCTCTTAGTTCTGACTCTCGTGTCTTTTGGATTGTGGTTTCAACTGGGAGAGCCATCCCAGAGACCTTGAGATGCTTGATGTTGGATATCATATTTGCTGTTATAGCCACACGCCCCTGTATCTTGCTCATCCAAATCTTTTGAAAGCGACCAACATAATTCCCTATGGTTAATACGCCCAAGAAGGAGAATAATATGAGCCCAATCGGTGTAATGAATGCGATGCCAACCTGTCGCCAGAGGAACCACCCGGCGAGTCCTGCCTCGACGACATTTGCCCATAGTTCATGCAAGTTGAGGAAGCCCTTGTGAATTCGATCTATGTCAGTGCTCATCAGTGTTACTGATGTTGATCTGGCCTTGTTGGTCGAGCTCAATTCTAACGTCTTGTGGAATATGGCGTCTGCAAGACAACCACGAACTAGACAAAGAAGTCTTTCATGGTAGTACCAGTACAGTGAAGTACAGATTGATACCCCACCATAAATTATGACGGTGGCTCCCATCAATCCCCAGCTGTAATTGCGAGGTTGGTTCTCTTCCAGATAACGAAGAATTGCTTGTGTAAGAAATGCTTGTGCAAGAGAGAGGCCAATGAGAGCAGTCCGAGGTAACACAGGCAGGAGCAGGTGCATGATTAAGGTTTTACTTAGCACATGGACTAGTCTATACCTGTCGTGTTCCTGCGACTGTTCTGTCCTGGCAAGGCGATGGTGACTGCACCTGCGAAATCTCTCGTACACTTCCCCCAGCATACTTCCATCAAGTGCCGGCAAATCGCTCAAGGCCAGGACTTTTTTGTATCCGAGGAGGAGAAGTCCTCTAAGCCACATGAAAGAACTGAGACTGTACACCCCACCAGTTGAGTCTGGAATTCTTTTGACAGCGCTCTTCTCCGATGGTAGATTTGATAGATGGCGAGACTCCAACCAGGCGGAAAGGACTTTGCAGGCAATGGCTGTTGAGAAGACGGAAGAAAGTCCAGATTCCAGTGGCGAGGATGCATTCAGCCAAAGCGTTCGACTAAAGGCAATATCCAGTAGAAGACTCAAGAAGAGATAAATGCTAAGAAGCATTGAAGGTCTCCGAGAATACCGATGCTCATAGAAGGAGAGAGCCGCTGTCGCTAGACTGGCCATTAATCCTAAACCCTGAGCTGAAATGAACAGATAGGATAGGCTGTTATTGGCAGACCCAATTATGCTTAAAACAAGGAGCGTGATGCGCAAAGCAGTGTAGACAATGTTCACAATCTGAATTCCGCAATAAATTAGCCAACAGTTGAGAAACAGTTTCCATATGCTGAATTGGAGAATATACAATTTTTGTCACGTATAGTTGGACTCGGTTCCTTGTTATAATCTGAGACTTAAGAACGAGTATGAGGATTCGCACAAAAGTCAATGCTGTAAATACACATGATGGCGCAATTAAGAAAATTATTAGTTCGAATTTCAAGGTGAAATCAAAGTCACCCCGACACCCTTTTATGATGGGACCGAAAGAAGAATCTGAAGTGCAGCCTGTAAAGTCCATGTCTTTGGAGTTTGCCTTCTGAAAGTATTTAGCGATGAATATTCTTAGATCGCCTCTGAAACAAGATAAAGGATGTGTCAAATAACAAATTATAATAACAGGTTTAGACTGTTTTGTTTTATTAAATTCGACCCCTATTCTCGGAATTCCATTTCGGGTATCCGATGTATTAACTGCCCTTGCCCTAACATGTCCTCCCCTTGCTTAAAAGAAGATTTTAATTTTGGTTCTCACACATTTCTTAAACGTTTTATTACGAATTTGCATATTTGAAGCTAAATAATTCATTTAGAAAGTGTCTTCTAGATACACTTCGGTCCCCTGTCTAAAATGCGAAGAAACACAACCGCTATAATTAAATCCTCACCCCCGACTATAACTTCATGGCTTCTAAATGTTAGAGCAGGTAAAGAAAAGCTCCCCTGCACCGTTCCCTATGATTTTTCAATCATTTTTAAGAGGTCGCTCTAGCACCCTCACATAGGCAACAATTAAGCGTTTCTTCCTAAGTGAACGGATCACTAATATATCATGGCGACTTACAGGCTTCCCACTAATTGCAGTTGGGTTAATACTTATTCACGTTTTGATACCTGAAGCAGGATCCTTTATCTCAAAGTTTATTTGGGTATCGCACCGCCGGCCTTCTAATGGATTATACTCTATCGGTAACGGCGATATATGTTTTGTCTTTTTCGAGGTGGTCACCCTAGCTAGCCTCCGAGAAGGCTGTATGAACTACCTCCTAGCCCCGTTCGCTAGAGCGATGGGTGTGTCAAAGGAGAGGAAGATTATCAGATTCTCGGAGCAAGGCTGGATTCTCATGTACTATAGTGTATTTTGGCCCTTGGGATTGGTAATCTATGCACTCTTGCTCAGTATAACATAAGGACTTCAGTAAAGCTAACGGCTCTCAGCTTATCTTGACCAAATCACCTCACTTTTCAAACATGGATCAACTTTGGACCGATTGGCCGCAAAGAGACATTAATGGGTTAACCAAGTTTTACATTCTGACGCAGCTTTCTTATTGGATACAGCAAGTTATCTCAGTCAATGTTGAGGCTCGTCGAAAAGACTACTGGATGAATGTGGTACATCATTTCATCACTATCACCCTCATTCTCGCATGTTATGTTTATCACCACACCCGAGTCGGAAGCTTGATCTTGGTCATGATGGATGCAATTGAGCTACTTTTCCCAGTACGTTCATCCAAATAACATCCAACTATGATGCTAATATTACTAGTTTGCCAAATGTCTCAGATACCTGGGTTATACCACTCTCTGTGATGTGATATTCTGCATTTTCTTCATAACATGGATTTTATCTCGCCATGTGTTGTATCTCATAGCTTGTTGGAGTGTGTACTCAGATGTTCCTCGATTAATCGAGCCGTCTTGTTTCATTGGCTCTGCCGAAAATCTTCAGGGTCCTTTTCCAGTCCCTCCCGACTGGTGGCACCTCATTGAGCCATGGCTTTACCCCAATGGTAAAGTTTGTTATAGCGACAGCTTCAGGATCAATATCTTGGTATATCTACTTCTTCTCCAAATGCTGATGATAATGTGGTTTGGATTCATTTGCAAGGTCGCTATTGGCGTACTCTACGGAAGTGCTGCAGACGATGTTAGGAGCGATGAAGAAGGAGATGAAGGACATCAAGATACAAAGCTTGAAGAAAAGCCAAGGTTCCATGCAAATGGCTCTGGCAGGCATAGGTATCAAACTCTAACTGAGCGTCGGTGCCATTAGGAAATGGCAGTAAAAACAAGCTCAATTAAACAGTTTATAGCAGAGAATATTAGGAATACAGTCAGATCCTCTGTGCTACTCTGTTTGGTTTACTACTCTTATCGTAGTGTGATTGGAGAAGCTATAGCCCAGGCAGTACCTTTGTAACATTTAGTTTAAATTCTCATATTAGAGCAAAGTAGCACACCGTGTACATTTGCTCTACAAAGAGTTGCTGTTTCTCCATCGCCAAGATATTGCACTTACACTCGACAGACTATCAGAGCCTCTACATAATAAATAGTTTATTAGCATAAGATCTAACAAACGCCGAAGCCCATAGACCCTCTTCATTCCGAGCTACTAGTAATACCATCCCACCATTTCCAGCATGACTATGTGACAATATGATGAAATGACTGTGCATCAGATTTTCTCGGGTAGATGGAGTGAAATGTAGAGAAGACCGTTACTAAAAAGAGCGGCAGTGCCCAGTTGCCCTTTACAATGAGATATCGGGATCTCGAGGATTCTCTTCTGTTCTATAACTTATGGTTCTCTTCATCGGTCCCGTTTTGGTCAATGTTTTGATTACCATGCTTGGCTGTTATTAGACAGTACGTGCATTCGGTTCATTCAAGATTGGTGTCTATTCATCTCGTATTGTGTTAAAGATTTCAGCTCCGTGAGGGTTTCGCTATTTTGACACGTAATCTAAAGCATCCCTGCTTGCATACGATACCCCAGCACTTGTTCAATAGTTTTTAATATCAACGAGCCGTTACTTGGATCTAGGTTACGCCGGATGGAGGCTGTAGCGTTTGTTATAGGGCAGGTTCTCGGTCAATGACATGTGATTGGGGATTTTGAGGAAATGTGGTGCTAATGGAAGGAGGTACGCCGCTTGCTGGATTATCATTGCTTGCGATCTGGCAGGAAAGCAAATGTTCAGGTTGCTCTTAGGAAGTGGGCCATCTGTTGTTAGTTTTGCATTGCCGAGACTCAGGGACTAGTACTAATCAAGATTTCCCATTTTGGTTTACCGGAGTTCCCCTTCTAGGGACATTCACACTGAACCCCACTAAGGCTTCACGGCAGCAGGCTCAGTTTAGAGGCTAGATAGCCGGCAGCTACTGAGTTCGCTTCTAGGATCCGAAAGCCAGATGAAATAAAATTAGAAATAGCAGCACTTGTTACCGTAATAAAAAATAGCCACCAACCAGTCACTGGTAATTTCCTATTTATTTACTAAAACAAATTTATTCCCTCCTCTATTACAAGCGCTTTACAATTCTTCATGCTTGCTTAGAAATATTGTTACAAGATGGATCACACGGTGCTGTATACTATTGAGTCTCCGGGCTATGAAAGGGTAGTAGGCGAGAGTCTTCCTCGTCGTCATCCTCGAGCCAAGCACGGCCTCCTACGGTCTCCCACAGACGGAGTGCTGACCGTCTTTGACATCGTGCGCCGCAGCGCAAGATTATACTCTTTTCACAAGGCAGTTGGTAGCCGCAGAGTCATCAAGGTGCACCACGATTCCAAGAAAGTAGAAGATGAAGAGAAACAATGGACGTACTTTGAACTGGGCCCTTTCAATTACTTGAGTTATTCGCAATACGAGCAGCTCACTGTTCAGATCGGGTCTGGGCTGCGCAAGCTAGGCCTTTCGTGCATCAATAAGGTTTATCTGCTTGGGGCGACTAGGTATGTCTCTCAGTTCTATAACGTCACGCTGACTCAACTATATGATCTCATCTAATATGAGTAGCGTAAATTGGATATCCATGTCACACGGGTGCGCTTCCCAAGGAATCCCCATCGTCACTGGCTATGACACACTACGTGCTAAGGACATTCAATATTCCCTGTCACAAACCAATGCTGAGGCTGTATATACTGATCTGCATCTGTTGAACACTGCAGGCATTGCATTGGAAAACACCAACGTTAAAACCGTCATTATCAATACAGATTGCATATTTTCTGGAGATTGTGACATCGAAGAGTTCAAGAGCAGGCACCCTCAATTCAACACAATCACCTATGAGGAGCTGATACAGCTTGGGCAAAACAACCTGATGAAGCCTTTCTCTGTTAATCCTTCTCATCTGTATTGCATCATGTACACATCTGGCTCCATGGGGGAACCTAAAGGTTGCTGCATTTCGCATGAGAATTTCGTTGCAGGAAGTAAGTTAACGCTCCAGCGGCTGGGTCAAGAGATATACCGAAGTAGAGCTAATGATACTACTAACAGTCGCCGGGCTATTGGGTGGCATAGATGATTTTGTTAGTCACAAAGAACGCGTTCTAGCATATTTACCTCTAGCTCACATCTTCGAGATGGAACTCGAGAATCTTGTCATGTACATTGGCGGAACACTCGGGTACGGTAACCCGAAGACCCTTACCGATGCCTCTCTACGAAGTTGCGATGGTGATATGGTTGAGTTCAAACCTACTATAATGGTTGGTGTCCCGCAGATCTGGGAGACTATAAGGAAGGCTGTCCTATTGAGACTTGATGCCTGTGGTACAATTGCCAAAACAGTGTTCTGGACCGCACTGAGCCTCAAGTCATTTGCCGTCAAGTACGGCCTACCGGGCCAAGACTTATTTAACAACCTGGTATTCGGCAGAGTTCGGCAAATGACAGGTGGACGACTGCGGTATATCCTGAATGGCAGCAGCGGTATCGCAAGTAACAGCAAAGAGTTTCTTTCACTAATAGTGGCAGAAATGCTTACTGGCTATGGGTTGACCGAAACATGTGCCAATGGCGCATTGGGATCTCCCTTCGAGCAAGCAACCAGCGCAATCGGGTCTACTTCTCCTGCTCTGGACGTCAAACTCGTCTCTGTTCCTGACCTTGGATACTTTGCAGATAATGCAGACTTCGGTCCTTCTCAAGGTGAGATTTTGGTGCGAGGACCACCAGTCTTCAGAGGGTATTTTAATAACCCGGGAGAGACAAGTAATGCCTTTACCTCTGACGGATGGTTTAAAACAGGTGATATTGGCGAGTTCAATGTTCAAGGCCATCTCAAGATCATTGACCGTGTCAAAAGCCTTGTCAAAATGCAAGGCGGCGAATACATCGCTCTTGAAAAGCTTGAGTCCATTTATCGATCATCTCAAGCCATTCTTCAAGTCATGGTACACGCTGATTGCGAATACACCAGGCCATTTGCCATCATTGTGCCACACACAACGTTCTTGCAGAAGAAAGCTCAGGAGCTTGGCTTTGATGATGATGATGATGATGATGGTACTTTGGACAGCAAAAGAATGTCGGCATATGTCCTCAAAGATCTCCAAGCTATTGCTAGGCAATCTGGTTTGTCCAGGATTGAGACCGTGGCCGGAGTTGTCATAACTGATGTTGAATGGACCCCACAGAATGTATGTTCACCGTCCCATACCTGCATCCTCAAAATTTATCGCGGGATTATGCTAAATCTGAACCAGGGACTTGTGACTCCGACGATGAAGCTCAATCGGAAGTTTATTCTGAACAGATTCCAAGAGAAAGTGGAAAAGTGTGTCCAAACCCTAAAATAAGTACAAGGGCCCGGTTGAAAGTAGTCTGTGGATCTCGAGCGAGTTCAGATTGAGACTTGCAATTTTGCGCCATTCATTTTCACTAGTCTAGCTATAAGGACAACTCTCAATTGAGCTACTACAAGTGTCCTAAATATCACCTGCTGGCCTCACTCTAACCTTCAAACCTCCAACTATCCTCGATGTTGCCCCTCTACTAATCTTGATGTTTGTTTCATCCAACCGATCTTCACTTTCAAACCCAAACTCAAAATTCACAATCAGAGTGGCTAATAGAATAGAAAATTCGGCTCGGGCGAATGACTGCCCAATACAGCTCCGCGGTCCATGTAGGAAGGTCAAGTCGGCATAGTTACTTCGTGCCTCAGCTTTACTGCGGACTGTCCTTTTAATTTCCTTTGGTGTAGCGGAGATATACTCAGTTTGATTCCGGCTCAAATTGCCTGCGTCCAATTTGGGATGCGCGGTCGCCTCTGCGTTTTCATCATCTGTCGATAACCAGCGGTCGGGGTTGAAATGGTTTGCATCAGGGCCCCAGAGAACAGAGTCACGATTCGTCACTCGAGGTGCCAGAATTATTCTTGTGCCAGCAGGTACAGTTGTTCCAAGTATAGTTGTATCACAAATCGCCTCCCGCATTGTGAGTGGGATAGGTGCGAAGTATCGCAAGACTTCGAGACAAACTGCATTCAAATATGGCAACCTGAAATCAATAGCCTCTTGCAGCATGTTCGGGCTTGGTGTCTCATTTCCTGGCGAAGCTTTGGGATTGGGGAAATAACTTCTGATCTCATGTCGCAGTCTGGTTTGTCGTTTGGGCTGCTTGCAAAGAATATAAATAGCCCAAGTTAGAGCCGTGGCTGTTGTCTCGTGTCCAGCGGCAAGAAAGGTTAAGAGTTGGTCCGTCAACTTCTCCTCAGTAAATCCACCATTCAAAAGAGCCACAGTGAGTATGTCATTTCCATGGCCATCATCTCCAATGGCCCCATGTCTAATCTGCTCTTTTCTTTGACCAATGAGTTCTTGACACTTGGAGCGGAGGACGCGAATACCATGGCGCATCTGCTTGTTCCGTCTTACTGGAAGCCAATTTACTAGCCGTTCAGGTAAAATAAGCCGTAGAATAGCGAGAAAGATGGCTTCCCGAGACGGTTTAAATATCATCTGATACGCTTGGTGCAATTCGCTATCGGCATTTTGGATGGCATCAAACCCCTGGCCCATGCCGGCCATGCCGATGATATCCAAAGTAGCCCTGCTAGCCCAATCAGCGATATCTACGACTGTCTCTGTATGCGCCTTTCGCTGTATCTCAGTAACGATTTGTCGTTCAAGAGTTGTCGCAAACTCTCCTGCAACACGCCAGAAAGTAGGGTAGAGATTCTTGATATGCCGATAGTTAAATGCCGTCTGTAGGACCTTTCGCTGGAACTTATGTTCGCTACCTTCGGCAAGCAAGATTCCCATTCCTGTGGCTTGTTTCAACTCGGATACAATAAGGTCTGGTTTTTTGAAGTTGTAGCTCTTGGTGGTCAGGACCTCGGCAAGGGCTTTAGGGGATATTACGAGCAGTCGCTCAAAGCCCAGGAAACTTTGGTAGCGAATTAGGTCAACCGGTTCGTTGGATATGGAATTTATCCTAGAACAGGCAAATCAATCTTGAGTATATGGATAGCGTATATATTCC
>JABCQV010000458.1:0-35853 GCA_013186375.1 Fusarium aywerte | reverse complement strand
GTCCTCTATAGGGTAAGTAATACAGCCTTAGTGAGAGCTATCTATAGCCTGAAGTTTAAGGAACTAATTGCCTATATAGTAATCTTAACAGTAGTATTAGGCTTATATTATATACTTTTAAGTGAGTGTAAGTCAGTGTGTGATTGGTTGTTAATATGGGGCACATATAACGTAACTGCAAAGGTTATAACAGGGTCATAACACTTCCGGACTTGATCCCACTCAAAACGATTGATCTTCATGCCAGCAATGGAACTGGACGTAATGGAGCTGAAGTAAGTAGAAACAGAAAAAGGTTTTTATTAGCTGTCAACTTCTACTGAACTAAATTTTATGCCCAATAGGTTCAACATGCCGCTTGAACTCATCTTTCACCTTTCCCAACAGCTCAGGCTGTAGAAGCATCTCACAAGCTGTAGCCGCTAATCCCTTTCCACAATCCAAAGCTCTATTCAGCGCTTCCTTTGTTCCTGCGGCAAGGGCGAATTTGGGTGTGTGAGGTTGGATGAGAGGGTCTTCTGTTCCGATGGAGAACATGGGATGGATTCCTGGGACTCGGTATGATACGTTGCCTATACTGTTAGTTAATGGCAAGTAGAAGCAGATTTTGATGCAGGACTCACCCATATCTGTTGATGCACCCGTCGGTGGTTGGTTTGCATCGTCGATAAAGTCACGTCCAAAAGCCTTCATGTGTTTGGTGAATTCCTTGGACATGCAGGTATTCTGTCGAAGCTCCATGTAATCCTGATCTCTGTCCTTGTATTAGTATAAGCCCAGAAATGAAGTTATTTGAACTCAAGCTTCACATGTGCACTTCACCTTGTATCCCGTCGCAATAGCCCTAGCCTCAAAACAAGCTTCAACCTTTTTCGAAAGGTTGTTAATCTCATCAACGCACGCTGCTCTTATATAATACTCCAAATTAGTCGAATCGGGAATAATATTAGCCTCGGAGCCTCCGTCTCGGATAACACCTTGTATCCTTTCTGTAGGCTGGACCTGCTGTCTTAGAAGGGAAATATTGACATAAGAAGATACCGCAGCATCGAGCGCATTCTTCCCATGCCAAGGGGTTAGCCCGGCATGAGTACTCTGACCGGTGAATGATACTTTGAGCTGCCTCCTCGCGCTCGACTTGGCAGCAGAAACACCATCGATATTATGTGAATCTGGCGGCGAGAGTCGTCCCGTCGGATGAGCCATCAGACAAGCATCGACACCCTCATACGCACCAGCCTTGAGAAGATGCACCTTTCCACCACCGCCCTCTTCAGCAGGTGTTCCAAGAAGTCGCACTCTTCCTGAGATTTTATAATCGCGTATTATCTCAGCTGTTGCGATGAATGCAGCGATTGAGCTTGTAGCGATAAGATTGTGACGCAGGCGTGACCGAGACCAGGAAGGGCATCGTATTCAGCGTTGAAGACAACGAGGCTTCCGTCTTTGCCGAATTCGACTTGGAAGGAGGTTTGGATATTGTATGCGTGTCGCTTCACATCGTAGCCGAGGTTTTGCATGAGATTGCAGATATTGTCGTGGGCTTTGAACTCTTCGTAATTGTACTCATGGTTTTCAAGGATCTGTTACGGGAATCATTCGTCGAGAAGATAGAGAGAGGCATGATGCTGATAAGCTACCTTTTTGCAAATCTCAGTCAAGTCGTGCTCATGACGCGTAACAGACTTTGAGATTTTCTCGTGAAGCTCCTCTGTGGAAAAAGACATGTTGGAATAATGAAATCAATAATTAACGAGCATCGGCCGTAGTCAACTCTGAGAATAACAAAGGGCTTGGCTTTCCCCTTATATGAGCTGAGCTCCCTTAGCTCTCCCGCAATACATTAACCACAAACTCTATGACAAAATTCCCCGAGTCCGTGACACCATTTAATGACAATTTTCGTCTAAAGGTTTATCCCATTCCGCTCTCTGTCAAGGTCAGGAAGCTCCGCGAGATACGAAAACTGCGTCCTTATTGCTTCTTTTGGCTAAAATTCTCGCCAAGCTAAGGAAACAAGCAGGGGATTCACAAGAGGGATCTGTGCTAAAGTAGCCGGGCGAGCCAATGAAAGGTTGGGAAACTGAGATTCACATGCTCGAGACTTACTGAGTCGAGAGACTCGATTCAGAGGATACATGAAAGGGTCATAGCTTAGTCGTCAGTAAGCCGTAATGGCATTTCAAGTCAATTGCCGATACTGTTCCGCTCCGAAAAGGAAAGTTTTCTTGCCATCACCTTCATCTCCTTTCTACAACACGATAACCTGGTAATATTTCACTAAACTATCCCCTTACTAACACTGAACTCAATGCATCGGGTCTGATCCCGTTTTCAACCCTTGGAGCAATAGGTATGTCCGGACCCATATTTCTCCTTAGCAAAGGAATTACTTATTGCCAAAGAGGCAATCGATCCCGCCGGTGCTCTAGAGAAAGTGAGTTGACTTGGCTCTGCTGCAACGGTGCACTATTCCCAGGTTCTGCAAGACTTGTCGTCTGTTGGACCATGAATGTCAGACAGCAGAGCAGGGCTGCGACGTCGATGCACTATTTACTATGTGATTCTTATTCTCGGGTATGAGGCTTACAATTCCGAAATCACTAGCATATATATGCTGCATATCGAGAAAATAAGGTCGTTTTTACGGCCATCTGTCTACTCCGCGACCGTCGACTTTCACGCTCTCTAAATCCTCTTCTCAAGCTTAGGCACATGTAACGCAACGCCTTTCAAACCGGAACCTTCCCTCTCGTACATCTTAGACTTGGCGTGCATCTTCACCCAGAGCTTTGGTCACGACATCGATCGTTTCATGGGGTCACTTTCCGTCGCATTGTGAAGGCATAAAGCCATAGTAGTCAGCATGGTTATTTACACAACTTGCTAGAGCGTGGCTTTTGTTACCACGGTTTGGTGTTCCAGGATTGATTTTGGAGCAGTGTAGTGGACTTCAGATCAGCAATGAGGGTTAACAGCACCTCATTGTATAAATATGTATTTATTGTAGTTCTATTGTAAATACTTAAGCATCGATTGTGAAGGATTCCGCCAATGGAAGATCACGACTGCTTGCGCCGACAAAGACTGTGTAATTGCCAGACTGCAGTACCCAATCCTGCTTCATAACGTCCCAGACACTAAGGTCTCGTCTGGTAATCTTGAAGGGGATTTCGCCGGACTCACCCTTCTCCAGCTTCACCTTCTCAAAGCCTCGAAGCTGCTTGGGGGGGCTGTTGGGGATAGCCACGTAGAGCTGGGTGACCTCTTCGCCGCTTCTCTCGCCGATGTTGGATACTGTTGCTTGGACAGTAGCATATGTTTCCCAAAGATCAGCTTGAGTAGAAGAAGTTACCTGCTCTACCTTAAGGGAAAGCGAAGAGTACTTAAACTCGGTGTAACTCAGACCATAGCCGAACTCATACCTCGGCGTAATATCACGATCATCAAAAGAACGATAATCAAGATAAACACCCTCGCTGAAATCACACTGAGGATCTGTGCTATCACCCTCCCGTCCACAAGGCTTATAAGGCGTATAATCGCTCTCGTTCTTGGCAATAGTATAAGGCAGCTTTCCCGAAAAGTCCGCCTCGCCATAAAGAAGCTTCACCAGCGCCTCGCCACTATCCTGTCCCGGAAGATGCGCAATAATAGTAGCCGTGATGTTAGGATGCTCGATCCACTGGTCGACCAGACGAACACCAGCGGCGTGGATAGCCACAATGGTGTTTGCGCACTTTGACGCCACATTCAGGATCAGACCGTCGCTGAAGTCGTCGTGGAGACCGTCACGGTCCCAGCCTTCTGTTGCCATCGCGTTGATGAAGACGAGGCAGACATCGCTTGCGCCGTTGACGTCGGGGTCAGCAGAGGAGAGGTCCCAGTTTACCCAGCTTCCATCTTTGGCGGCTCTTTGCTGGATTACGCTGAGTGGCTGGTTGATGTCAGAAGACAGTCTAGAAACGGATAAGGATTGACTCACATCGCTGATGTATGGGGGTGAATTGGCAGCAGCTCGTCCACCAGAAACGATAGTTCCTCCTCTAGCAGCTTGATCAAAATGATGTTCATCGCCGAGAACAGCCTGTGCCATCTCGGGAGAAGAAGCATATCCAAGCTCAAACAGTTTACCAGTGTTCTTGGTATCAGCAACAGTGGCGTCGTAGCCGAAAACAGAAATCATCTTTGGGTTTTTCTTGAAAGGAAGTGTGTTGTTCTCGTTCTTGACGAGAACGTGCCCTGCGATGGCGCCTTCGAGCAAGGTTGGTCGCGACTCAGGGATTCGAGCCTCCACTTGTTCATGAGGAAGAGAAAGATTCTTCATACCGATACCTGGAGTTGGGAAGTCGTTCTCCTGACCTACGAGATACCAGGCAGCAAGGATTCTGAAAGGTCGTTAGCAAAAATAAGTGGCTATATGAGCGTAACAAACCTAGTAGCCATATCAGTAATCCTTTCCTCCTTCACACTACCATTTCCAACCGCCATCGTCAAATTCTCACCCCAGAATCCTCCCATGGGCATAACCATGTCGAGCCCGGCGTTGGCACTCTCAAGGTTGTGTTGCGCATTCCAGTCCAACAGCACAAATCCGTCAAACTCAAGCTCAGACTTGAGAATTCCGTTCATCAACTTGCTGTTCTCGCAAGCATAAGTCCCATTGACGCGGTTGTACGCGCACATAACTGATGCGACGCCTGCTTTGACTGAGTCCACGAAAGGCCAAAGATAGTACTCGTGAAGAGTTTTGTCGTCGATGTTGGAAGAGACTGCTTCAATGCCGTAGTAGGGACGACGGTATGTTTCTTGTTCATTTGCAATGAAATGCTGAGGAGGTTAGTTGGCGTCCTTCGTGGACGTAGGGTTGCTCACCTTGACGTTGGCAATGACTCCAGCGTCTTGATGACCGATGATGGATTCTGCACTAAGCTTTCCCGTCAGGTACGGATCGACAGAGAAACCTTCCCAGTTGCGACCACCGAGCGGTGTTCTTCCCAAAGGTCCCACGTTAGGTCCAAGGAGGACATTCACTAGAAGACAATTAGCATCCACTCATGCAACTTTCATACTCCTACGACTCACCTCCCTTGGCCTTGAACTCCTTTCCCATGTAATAACCCCTCTGATACGTCAAGTTCTTATCCCAACTCGCACCGACATGCAAGGCAGAAGGATACGAATTGACCAAGTCCGTTGCTCTAACACCATTGCCAGCATCATGTAGACACAGCCCCGGCCAGCCTAGACGCGGTATCGTTCCCGTATTACCAGCACAGACATTATCCGCAGCGAAACCACGCGTAATGTTGACTTTTTCCTCAATATTCAATTGTGCGACAAAGTCTTGAGCTTTGGCATAGGCGCTCTTCCAGATGCCTCTGCCTTGACCTTGTGCTGTATTCAAAGGTGAGCTTGGTGGTCAGGGGTATTTTGCTGGACTAGTTAATTGACTTACGCGATGGGTATTCTTCTTGGTGAGGTTCGGCAGGCCGCGATAAGACTCCTGTTACTTGCAATGCAAGACAAAAGAGCTGGGAAGGCCACATGATGATAGTGTTTGAGCTTGTCAGATTCTCATGACGCGAACTCGTGTTGTTGATGTTCCCTGCTTGTTATTTATCAGTTCATTTGCTTCAGCCCTTGGCTTGGTCTCATGCTGTAGTGAAAAAGCCGGAGTTCAACCACAAGTGTCCACTGGAGTAACGTCACACACAGGGGTTGCGGAAGCTCCGTCGTTCTAAACACGTTTTCATCCTGGTTATTAGGCTCACCGCCCAAGTAGATTGACGAATCGGGAGGGTTTCCGATGGTACAGGGTAACACTTCGATCTCGTGATTTCCTACCAAGTTGCAACCCGGGGCCCCGAAGGAACAGGCTTTCCCCGCAGTATCTGATGATTGACGACGTCTTCCCATGATATTTTTCTGGCATGAAATTTCTGAGGCATTGTGGTTTCCTTATGGAATTTGTGGATTGAGTCGCAAACTACGGGAATGCCTGGGCAGCAGACTGATATCAACCATGACCTTTCAAGTAGGCCTATCACGCCAAGTGGGGAAATGAAAGATAGACACACCAGAGAGTCTCAAGAAGCATGTCGTCAAGATATTCTCAGAGCTGGTCTAAAGCTTTTTGTTGCTATCCCAATCCTTCCATGCCAAAGGAGCTATGGTGTGTCTATTCCACTATAACCCACCCACCTGCTCGTATAATACATTAATTTCCGCTCGATTGAGAAACACCACGAATATCCTAAATTGTCGACGCACTTAATCCGGTGCTCGACCGGGAAATACCATGTCAGGAAACAAGCAAAGACCTTCTGCATTTCACAACTGATTCGCTGAGTTTGGCTCAGCATCTCAAGTAACCAAATGCATGATCAAACCGAATAAGCATAGTGATCCCACTGCTCCCAGGCAATCACTGCAATCGCCCAGTCCAGCCTCTATGAAGGTCGTACGTGGCAGGCTGCAAAAGAAACAAAATATAATCTCGGTTTTTCCTCGATCACCGACTACGTCCTAATGCCGAGCCGCGAGCCAGCACAACAGGGTTGACCTCCAACCCTTCTTTCCGGAGGGCGTGGGGGTTCAACTTACACGGAATTCAAGAACTCGCTGCTTTCGGTGAGACTAGGTTCTTCTACTGGTTCTAAAGTGCCAGAACCTTTCCGTAAAACAACCTCGAGACATTGCATTATTTCGCCCTGTTGTTGTGAACTCGTTCTGCTGTAATCAATAATTGGCCAACAACATGAGGCGAACAATGCTGCAGTAACCACCTATTGCAACATCCAAAAAGTCTCGAGCTCAAAGCAAGACGCTATTCGGCTTCGCAGGTCTTGTGATATAACTTTGCTCTTCTGAGGCCCTCCAAGGCATATGTCATTGGACGCCATGTTGTGGGATGAAGCAGGCTGAGCTGACCACCGTTTCCAAGAACGATGAACGTGCAGCCCCGTCATGGACGGCAAGAAAAGTCAGGCTCTCTCATGAATTTTGTACGAGGCAGTGTGAGTTATAAATAATAACTGGGGTATTTCAATATTTTCCACAATTGAGCACTTTCGTACGCAAGCCAGAACCACAATGGCTCCAGGCAAAACTTCAAGTTGGCCATCCGCCAAAGCTCCTTGTAAGAGGAGCTTCCAAGCAGATTCATCCCAAAGCCTGAACTCCGTTTCATCATCAGCGGCTTCTTCACGAGCATCAATTGTATCCGCCGACTATATGACACCTGCAAGCACTCTCTCTACATCTGCGCAGAATACAACAGGCCTAGGACCAAGTACCTCAACATTAGGACGTAATCCACCAACTAAAATACCAACGCCTACACCTAGCCCTTCACCTTATAAAAAGCGCCGGAAGTACAGATGTATGAGATCGTCTTCAAGATCGTCACCGCATTCGGATGTGTCCGGCATTGAGTCATCAAGTGATGGTGAAGGACCCAGTCATAACCATGAAATACCCCAAATCCCAGAAGCCAACATACCCGAGATCTATTATGATCTTGGACTTATGTTTATTCAATACTTTCTCCTACAATTTGATGAAGAGATACGGATGCGTCGCGAGGTTGAAGAACAATTGAATATGGCCACAGCACAAATTTCACGAGCGTCCCACCAGTACGTAGAGCTTGAGGCGCGTATCAAGGCTCTGGAAAACAAATCGATCAATGAACAGGAACAGACTTTGCCTCAGGGGCCTTATATCATACCAGGATATTGGAACAAGGGGGAAGAACAACAGCAGAAGTCCCCACCCGAGGCCTACGGCATGGCGAATGTCTACAAGAGAGAAAGAGATGAGCTGAAACAGAAGAACCGTGAGCTCAAGCAAACCAATGACGAGCTTGCAGAAAGACTCAAGGCATACGAGGTCGAAAACAATAGAAAGAAGATGATAGATGGAGAAACAGAAGTCAACAATGAGCCTGAGGCTGGGCCTATGCTTACTATAACCCATGGAAGTCAGGTTGTGATGGACTGGACCCCTGAACCCGTCGGCCACGTTGCCACTCGTGATAGTAGCGGGGAGGAAGCGATGATGCCCCGAGATGAAGGAGAGCAACAAGACAAACGACGAAAAGAAACAGATGTTGAACCACAAGGGATGCTAGAAGAGGAGCGAAAAGAAGGTGAAAGCCTAGCTCTGGAAGACATGGTAGCACGTGGCGAAGAGCAGCTCAAGAAGTTCATGCCGACTGAAGTACATGCAGAGCCGGACATATCTGATCAACCAGCTTTGACAGAAGTACCGATTGAAGAAGGTCCGCTCATGATCGAAGCTGCGAAGGAAACAAACTCGATGGAGCGAAAGAATGTCGCTCTGACAGAAGATGTGCCTGAATCATACACAGCAAAGCCACTTGACAAGTCGGAGTCAGCAATCGTCTTGCATGCCCAGTCGCAACCACGAAGGGACTATGAAAAAAGCAAGGTACAAAAGCACAAGCGCAAGCACGAAGGAAACAAAGACCATCACAGGCACAAACATGGGAGACATCACCATCGGTCCGATGGTGGTAACGAACCCGAGAGACTAAGGATCAAGGACCATCGAATCCGGAAACAGGAACGGAGTACACGGCTTCCAGCATGGTTCAGATGCTGGGAGCACCCGACAGGCTTTTTCGGGAGGTATTTCAATATTGGAAATTCCAGTTTGAAGCGCAGATGCTTGATTGAGAGTAGAGCTAGGATTTATTAAGAAGTTTCCTTCTAACTATGATAGGCGTTCTCGTTTGACCAAGGGCAACAAATTATCAAACACGTACCAACTGATTCGGTCGAAGCACACAGTCAGTCCTTTCCGATTTTAGAACACTTTCAGATACACTCCCTACAAGTTTTTAATCGTTTCCATGTAGCTATCACAGTTTGGATGTGCTCGATAGCAGTGGATGAGAGTAATGATAAGTTAATGAGATTGAATATCACCGCATTATTACAAAACTACCGTGTCAACTCACGGAATCCAGTAGCGCCTTAGATGCCACTAATGCTGTTCTGCGCTCTCAACTTTAATAAGACCATCTCCCAAAGATCGATAGGCGGTACCGGACTTTATGAGTTGATACGGTATTTAATTTACATTTAGGTGTAGAATAAGCAGGTCGCCTCCAACTTCTGTAAATCGGATTCATGTCTTCTACATTGAAATCAGCTTACCTCAGACCTAATAAGCCGTCTATTCCGCGCATTATTCTGACAGTGCTGTATCATCTCACTTCGCATACTAGATGCGAGGAAGAACCAGATCCAAGTTGGCTTGGCAATAACTTGGAGCCCCCAATCAAAGATACCCATCCGTCTCAACTTTACCACAAGGCAGCAGTTTGTCGGACCAGCGCCGGGTCACCAAATCACGCTTAAAACATCGGATCCGCGGTTTAAGAAGAATAGGGAATTGGTCCGGGATTTGATGTCAACAAGCTTTCTTCAGCAAGCTACGGCTCCTCAGATTCATCACAAGTTCTCAACTTTGATGGAGCTTTTGGGATCGCAAGAGACGTGTATCTGGTGGTCGACCATTTGACATCTCGCACGATATTCACAGTGCAGTTTTCGATATCATTTTTGGACAACATGATGGCTCGCGAAGATTCCATTGCTGAAAAGGAAGGCCGTGAGCCCGATTACCGAAGTCAGACTATTGTTAGCGAGGTATGAAACTCCGACTTGTTTGTTACTGTACCAAGCTAATGTTTTGAAGTTGCTTGGTTATCTGATCGCTGGTCGTGGACGACATCAGCGGTTCTAAGATGGGGAATGAAATACCTCACTACCGACCAACGCGTGCAGCCCATTCTACGAAAAGCATTTAAAAAGGCCTTTGCTGAACAAAAGCGTGTTCCTACCATGGATGAAATACTCAAAGCCCATATTCCTTATCTCGACGCTGTTCATCGAAGAGATGCTCCGCCACGCACGTGTTGCTGCTGTTACTCTCAGAGAAGCTGTCGTGGATACCTAAATCCTCGGTCATCATATTCCTAAGGGAACTACTGTTGGATTCTTGGGGAACGGACCTGGCGTCATGACGCCTAGCATTCCTGTAGACCCTAGCAACAGATCAGAAGCGTCTCAAGCACACTTGAACAAGATGGAGCTCTTTGGCAAATCAGATATTTCTCAATTCGTCCCAGAAAGGTGGCTGGCGACACGAAGCAATGAGAAAGGGGAGAAAGAGACCGTCTTTGATCCTAACAAAGGCCCCCAACAGGCATTTGGTCTCGGACCTCGTGCTTGCTTTGGCAAGAAACTTGCATCGATGGAGATTAAAGCTTTCTTCGCATTTGTCTTTTGGAAGTTCAGGTTAGAGCCGGTCAAACCCGAGTTGATAAGCGATGAAGAGATGCTTGCGGTAACCAGGGCGCCGAAGAATGTCTATGTTAAATTGACGAAGGTTGAATGCTGCGGATAGAACTCACAAAAGATCATAGGTTTACTTCTCGATCAAAGCTATGCAATTTAACCAGACAAGAGATACCAAACTGCATACCTCTTGGCATTAATGGGACAGTATTCCAAAGTCGTAAGCAAAGGATGACGTTGTCCCTTGTTCAAGTAGTTCCGCCGCAGGGTCTCCGAACGGCGCCGAAGGTAATCGGCTGCAGGCACCAGAAGGTAATGATAAAATACCCCCTCTGTAAAGGCCGAAGGAAGAGGCCTTTGCAAGAGATCTAGATAAAGAACGCCTAGCAGTAAGACCTATGCCTTGCTTAGGACAACAGAGACAGCATCGGGTTTTTGGGTCTGGTCAAGTCATAGTATCGTTAAAAGTAAAGTTCAGTGCTTCTAATTTTACGCTTGTTCCAATATAAAGATTGATTGCAATTTATTGCAAGGAAAAGGCTAAGATCATTAGTATTTACAAACATAAAAAAAAGAAAAAGAAATCCTGCATGATACAGGTGGCGACTCTCCCGCCGGGAATTGAACCCGGGTCTCAAGCGTGACAAGCTTGCATACTGACCACTATACTACGGAAGATTTCCAGACTTGGGCTGGTGTAGTGAGAGGATTCGATGCAGATCGCTACGCTAGCTCCATATATCAAGTCTAACTAAGAATGCACCCCCCGTTTATTTCATCATTACATTATTCTATGAGTTTCTGAATATGCATAGTACTTTCACGCGCCTCCCATTTCTTCGTCCGGCCTTATCAGAAGATATGAATCCGCGTTGGAAAGGTATCTCCTAAAAGATGGTCCTACAGACCAGCACCCCAGTGTCCAAACATGATGCTGCTAGAGAGTCAGTGTCACCATTCACAAACAGAGACTCGCACACTTGCCTTTGCTAGATCCACAAGATCGACGTCCCCAGAGACAGGATTTCTATGTAAGGCTTGTTCAAGAGGATAAGGCCAGTCGCACCTGATAAACAGCGACATATCTGCGAGCCAGGCCATACGTTCTTGGAGCTGTGGAAGTTGCACGACGAGTTCGCGGAAGCCGGGCCAGAGGACGAAGTCGGCAATACTGATATGTGGAGTGAAGAGTTGATTTGGCCTATCGAGTATGAGTATATACACTCTAATAGCAAGACACAGGGGAGGCAGCCTACGTTGGTCGAATCCATTCTGGCATGGCGGCGTATGACTCCGGTGAAGGATCTATCATCCATCTCATCATGTACCAAAAGACGTTCATGGATGCAAAGCAAGTAAAATCATATCCTACGAACATCAGTTTGGTTACTTTTTCAACCACCCCAAAAAGGTGACTTACCCTGCCGCTTAACACTATGCACCATTCTGGCAGCCCATTGCGACAACAGGCACGATCTATCGAACTCGTCTTGATCATACAGTGCCGCAATATTGGGATGATGTCCAAAAATGCGAGCTACCGGCACCCCTTCCTTGACAAGGTCCGTGGCTCGCTTGTAAATATCGTTAAATGCATCGCCGAGGTCACCTGGGTCCGGCACAATGTTGAGCGATGTGGCGGCCCAGTTCGGGACGAATATGTTGCGTATTTGCGTGTCTTGGATGTTTCTAGGGTAGCCGTTTGCTCGTATACTGCTTGAAAGGGAGAGATTGTTGAAGTGGTTCTTAAAGTTTGGGTGCATATGGAGTGATGATGCAGGAATCTCTCCATCGATGGTTGGCTTAGGCGGCGTAGAGTCGTCAAGACTCGACGTAGCTGAGTACGCTGAACTAAGTGACTCCTGCCGTCTTAGGTTCATTCCTGTTGTACTTTCGGCCGTTGTAAGATAGAAGTCTGTGTGATTGAATAACGGTTCGAAAAATAAACTTTGAGTTCCTGGTTGATGCGAGATGGTCTTCAAGTTGTTGCTCAGAAGAGTTGACTTATATGGGTCTGCCGTAATACTGCTCTCCTGTGCTGCTAGAGACTGAGACTTGAGGATTGGTAACGGTTGGAGATTGGCCTGACCGAATCCTCCTATCGACGACTGGACATACCGTCAGCACCAAATATTCAACTTATTGAGTATAAAATCCTTACCGTAGTATATTCTGAGTTTCCTTTGGTTGTAGAAGATGATGATTGATAAAGAGGTGCATAGAGCGTTGAGAAATGCCCAACACCACTGCCTGTTGTTGTGTTCGACATACTGTGGTATTCTGCATCAGGCAAGGTCCCTTCTGTTTGCAAAGACGGAACATCCGTTACATAAGACTCTTGCGTAGAAAGTATTGCCGAAGGCAAAATATTCTCGCCGGCTTCTTTGTTTAGCCTTAGTTTCGTTGTACCTATAGCTGGGAGAAACTCACTGTTCTCTTCCCCTTCAACTTTGGGCATCGTATGATCAGATCTTCCGCCATTTTCTAACACTTGTAGTATCTCGGACGGCTCTTTAGCATTCTCCAAAAACTCCAACACGATACTTCTGATCTGATCAGATCCAGAAGATACCTGTCTCAGGAGCGCCTTCGCTGCTTCCAACTCTCTTTCTAGCTTTTCGTTGGCGCTCTGTAAATTCCTGAGTTTCACGTCGCGAACATCAGCGTCATATGTGCATTCTACGCCCCATTTCGCACAGTTTGCACAGAGTGGTTTAAGCCCATTACACTGTATCAGGCGTCAGCTTTCAATCTCGTTCGGAATTTCAAGTCTTGTTACCTTTGCCTTTCGTTTCCGACACTCCCAACAAGCTGATTTAATTATACCTGTCCTTTTCGACGCAGCCCGTTCTTGCGCCGCCTTCCGATATGGCCCATCCCTTCCATCCCTTGAAGGGGCAGGTTTAATGGACCTATAAGACAAGGCCATGAATCGCTGGTGCGTTGGCGTCCTTGGTGCGTAAAAGCAAGAAAAACTGGTTCATTCTCAGCCGACGTAGAAGGGCTGGCTTAGCTTAAAATTGCTGCTGGTGCTGGAGACAGGGTTCCGGCAAATCCTCCGCAGTATGATATCATAGCAGTGCTACTCCTTACATCCCAGACATTGCATTTCCGAGGCAAATGGTATGATTGGTCGAAAGGTCAGCCGCCATTTTGTCTTAATCGCCAATGTTCCTTACCAAGACATGGATATCCCGAAATGAAAAGAGAGGCACAAAGACAATATTCGTTAGAGTTCTATACAATAATATTTAATTATTGCTTCCCTGCTAACTCCTCTTTAGGATTGTTTCTTCTTGATAGACCTGCGCTCCATAGCCGCTGATCCGACAATAGTAAGCACAGCCAATGCTAACGGGATATACAAGGTCTGTACAATCGCATTTTCATACCCAGTAAGCACACTTTTCAGCCTCTCCTGACCAATTGATTCTCTCATCTTGGACAATCCCGCTTCTTGGAGCGCCTTCACCTTCGTTCCCGGCGAGGCCGTCTTGATCTCATTGGCAAGACGGTCTTGGAATAGCGTTGCCGATGCGCAGATCCACAATGCAGAACCCATTCCAGCACCAAAAGTTAGAACGGCTCCACCAAGAGAGACGTCTTCTACGGGAAGAACGGCTTGAAGTGCTATCATTGGACTATTAAGTCCGAGACCGACTGCTAGGCCGAGAAGGGCCAAAAGGGCAACGGCTTTTGCTACTTGTTCCTCGAGATCGATTGTTGTGAGAAGACCCGAGACTATAGGCGTCAAGACACTCGTGGCCAGCATGAATGCTATGGGTTTAGTTAGTCTTGATTCAAGATGTACGAGGGTAAACTGACGGTAGTAGTATCCAAGCCAGGTTGTCCCAAGGCCAGAAATAACAAAAGCGATAGATAAGCCGCCAACCATAGGAAGGGCAAGCAAACCAGCTTTTGTGGGTGTGTATCCTCGAACCCCTTGGAAGTAGATGGACATGTAGTACTCGGTGACCGCCAAAACTCCCTCGCAACACGCTCCAAACCACATGCCCGCGATAATACTCCGCTGCTTCAGGATTCTGGGAGGTAGCAGGGCCTTGTCCCCTTGGTGGTATTGTAGATACCCAAATGCACCGAATAAAAGTACACAAAACACCAGAGGCAAAATGATCTGCCAACTGCCCCATCCGAACTTTGTGCCTCCCCATTGCAAAGCCATAAGAAGACATGTAACAGCCGGTAAAGCAAGTAACGTCCCAAGCAAGTTCACCTTGTTGAGCTTTTCCTTGAACGTGAGCACTGGTGCATTTTCTCGGTGATGAGGAGCCTCATGAACGCCATACGTGGTTAGGATCAAACACAAGACTCCGAGCGGAATGTTGATGCCAAAGCACGCTCTCCACGAGAGTGTATCGACCAAAGCACCGCCAATAGTAGGCGCAGTGATAAGACCAAGGCTTCCCACCCCGCTGAGCAAGCTGTTGACCATGGCTTGTTTAGAAAGAGGGAAACATTGTTTTAGAAGTTTGAATAAACCCCCGTTAATGGCACCTCGACCAAGGCCGCTGATTGCACGGCCTAGGATGAAGACTGCTGACGAGGGCGCAAGGGTACAAATTAGTGCGCCTATCTCGAATATCGCGATACCGATGAGAAAAACGGCTTTTGTGGAGAATAAAGTATAGATTTGGCCGAAGCTGGGCGTGTCAGTTGATGATTAGTCTAACACTGTGAATTGTGCACTTACAAGAAGACAAAGGCGCTGAGAGACATGCCACTAGAAGATGGTAAGCGGGCAGCGTTTTAAAGGGTCGGCATATTCTTACTATGCTGCTGAGTACCACCCAATATCCGCTATGGTCTGGAATTCGTCGGTTATACTTGGCACTGCGACTGCGACAATCGTGATGTCCTGCGGATAGATGTGGTAAGTATAGCCAGCGACATTGGTGAGGACGATGCCTTAGACGATGACTTACAAGTCCGCTAAGGAATAAAGCGATGCACAATGAAGCCATGGTTGACCAAAGCTTTGGACCGGTCGGAAAGGCGATGTTCTCATCTTCATTATTAAGTTCTTCAATTTGGAGAGCCTCGATCGGCCTGGGTTGAGTAGCAGCATCTGTACCAATTTGCACCGTTGTGGTGTCGAGAGGTATCTCAGTCACCGTTTCGGAAGCCATGTTTGCGCAGCGCCAAATGAGGTCAAAGATGCGAGGCCAGAAATACGAGTCTGGTGAGGGGCAGATAGTTATTTTCAATTCATCTTATACGCATCTCCCAGTCCTACCAGTTTATTCCCGTCTCGGGGGGATGGGTGCATTCCATGCTGACAGCCGCGTTTAAGCTTACAGTAGGTTTAGTGGCTAATAGGCTAAATTACGCGTTGATGGAGGTGCGTCGAGCGCTATAATTGAAAGGAATTAACGGAGTTTATGGGTGATCTGCTACTAACCGTCCACTTGATCGACTGAGGTGTCTTCAGTAGGCTCAGCACTGTAATAAACCAGTAATTACCCCGCAAATGTCGGAGATATGCTGACCCGAGAAACACGACTGAGCTGACGCGCACAGGTTCAAGTCTACCAAGACAAAGCAACAATAGTCATCAACCATCAACGAGAACCCGCGACCGAGAGGATATTCCTCAACCAAAGACGCCACTCGTTACTTCGGCCTGTAATCGACAGTTGCGAGCCTGAACCAAATCAAACTACTGCCAACGAATTCCTCGCAACATGACGTCAATTGCCGCGCCCTCACTCGAACCTCTACAGATCTCTGCCAACTTCCATTCCCGCTCGCGCAAGATATCCCATGGACAATGCAAGCTATACCCAGCCTATCCGTCGCCTACAGGCAGGCTGGGCAGGCCGCTCGCCCTCGTAGTGCCTTGTGATTCAAGATACAAGCAGAATTGAAGGGTTGTAGTCTTCGGTGCTGAACTCGCACAGGCTCTGCCAGCAACCTGTGCTTGTAGTACATGCGGCTATGTCGAGCCAAGGATGCGGTACCGGGAGCCTGAAGCGCGAGCGTTATTCTACCGGCGGTTGAAGCTGTGCTATGATAGGAAACAGCCCTGGGTTTGAACGAGTCGTCGACCCTGACTGAAGTATGTACCCGTCATCTTGTATTCATCCTGCCTTTCACTAAATACTGGCTATTTAGAGAGACCGCCCCGTCTTCGATCGCGAAACTGACGCCATAGTTCCAGACGAACCTCCCTCTGTATTTGTATTGACCAATGTGCTACTCTGCCCCTCGAATCGTCCCATCGGTAGCTTGCAACACGACAGGCCCAAACGACCTTTCCCACGTCGGAATGACATACCAAGATGACCAAGCGATCGCCTCCGTCGTCAAAGGGTTGCGATCCAGCTATACTAGCCTTGCTGATTTACAGAAGGGCGTGCCCATGCTGCCGCATTACAGGTTACTCGACCTTGTTGTAAAAGATATACGAATTGCGTCAGCTGCGCAAAAGGTAGGAGTGCGATCATGATGCCGAGGGAATGCTTCGTCCTTCCAGGGACCAGTCGTGGCTGGGCCGACCTCAAGACTTGCTGTCGGGGACTGTCGCCCATGGTCAAGGCCATCAATTGCATCTCGTCGCTGTCTCGTAGGGCGACAATACGGGCTTTTGCACGAGATTGGGTTGAGGATATGGCCAGTCCAGTATGTCCGGGCTATTCTATCAGAGCATTCTCCAGCATAGAGTGGAATGCTAATTTTGTCTGTTATGCTTTCAGTAGCCAAGTTTTCTTATATTCCGACGTTAGTAGATCTATTTAGCAGAATACACAATCTCAGATATCTCATCTCTCGTCAAGACCTTTCCAAACGAAAACATTACATCCGTCATAGTCTTATCAATGATCTGTTCAATCTGGTCATCCTTCGTAACTCCAACTTCACTCAAGCTGCATGGCAGATCCACAATCTTGACCAACCGCGCAACACAATCTCCCGCCTCAGTCTCTTCCCATCCCAGTGTTTCATTAAAGATCTTCACGACCTTTGCTTGCGCTTCAGGGTTGTTGCTCTTGGTGTATCGCAGCACCGGTGGGAGCATAATGCAGCTTGTGATACCGTGCATTACTTTTCCTACGCTGCCGAGTTGATGACCAATGGCGTGACTAGCGCCCATATTGATGCTGTAGATGATGAAGCCCATGAGGGCCATTCGACTCCCTGCTTGGCATTTGCTGATGCCCCGAACGAGTTCATCTTCGCCTTCTTCTCCACGACTGAGACCTTCTTTGTATTCGACCAGGCCCTTTGATAGATCGCGCAATGCTTGCTCACACCACTCTTGAACACCAGGGTATTTTGCGCACTCTGGGTTACAAAGTGTCTCGACGCAGTGATCTACAGCGCGTATGCCGGAGCTCAACCAAAGTCTCTCCGGTGCTGTCCTCGCAACCCATGGATCCATCAGGATTAAGTCTGGTGCGCCACCATCTTTGAGGGAGAAATGCTGCTTCTTGCCAGCGTTGTTGGTACAGCTCGCCGTATGATTCCACTCTCCAGCGGACAAACTCGTAGGCACCAGGATGAGTTTTACCCCTTCTGCTTTCTTCATCTTATCCTGAGGGGCGACGCCTTTTTCTTGATCGAGGAGAGCCTCCATATCCTTCTCCTCGAAGCCTTCGGGTAGAGTCGATGACATCAGGCGGGCAACCTTACAGGCGTCAGAGTATGAACCGCTACCAACGCAAATCACACAATCGATCTTGTGTTCAGTGATTCTATGCGCAATGTCAATGACATCTTCGTATGGAGAGTGTGAGCCGACGCCTTCTTTGGCGGTAATGAGTCTATCGCCCAGTGCTTCTTTCAAGTCGTTGATAGTTGAAGTGTTTTTGGCGAGAGCTTTGCTATGAACGAGGAGGATGCGCTGAGACTTCCATTCTTTGATAGTTGTAAGAATATCGTCTTTGCTGCGCGAGTTGAAGATTGCATCGGAACCTGGACGGTGTCCACCTTCGAGCTGAGGTACGCGGTAAGACTCAAGTGAGCTTGTCATGTTGATAAGAGTTATCAGAAGATGAAATGAGAACCAAATGCTAGAAATAGTTTCTTGGATTCATAAAATCTGACAGACAAGGCTGACAAGATAGCTATTTCTTATACTAAACCGACATTGAGTGGGCTAAAGTGGGTTCGTGACGTCTTGATTATGACACTGTGCCGAGTTCCGAACGCTATCCCGCAACTTGGTTGACTATCAAGATTCGACTGCAGATGAAGCCATAAGCTTACAGGGCGTCCGTGGAGGACTACAGTTTAACAAGAAGGAATCATTGTCCCAAAGTCATTACCCTAAGCTATGGTTTCAGTCTGCTAAGACATCGTCTAAACCTCCTAGCATTCCAAGTAATGTAGACCTTGCTAGATCCAAATTAGTCTTCCCGATCCTCTCCTGAATATCAGTTCTACTGGATGACAGCTCTTCTGCCACACGTTTCCACGAATATCCTTCTTTGAGCTCGACTCCCTCAACCTTCAAATCGAAGCCACCCTCACAACAGCCTTGATTCAACTGCACATCCTTTAATAACCCCCTATGCTTCTGTACTCTTCCCCCGATGATGACAGTCTCTACTTCCCTCACACCCGCTTGACGAACAATAGCTGTCAAGGGATCGTTGGCAACTGCACAACCAAGGGAAGGAGAACTCGTGTCGAAAATAACCAGATCGGCCAACTTGCCAATGGCAATAGACCCGATGTCCATATCCATATTTATCGCACGAGCTGCCTTTATGGTAGCCAGATTGAATGCTTCCTGTATCCTAGCCCGGGGCTTCTTAGGATAACGACCCTCGGCAAATGTCTTTGTATTCTGCATTGCTCGATCGCTTGCCAAAGCCATTTGCATATGATGCATCATGTTGACCGGTCCACATGAGTGACAGTCTGCACCGAGGCAGGTCAAAGGGAGGTCTTCCCGAAAGGCTACAGGGTCTGCACCAGAAGCCATGAATATCTCGGCATCTGGAGTGGAGACGATGTACGTTCCGGCTGATGTCAGGAGAGATGCTTGTTCAGGTGTCGTTCCATTACCATGTGCAAGAAGAACATCAGGTCCGAGTAATCCACAAGAGCTTAGTTGTTCTGGGACTCTGGATTGACCTTGCATTCGTGTCAGCTTAGATATCACTTCATAGTGTACTGCCTTCACGTACCTTTCGAGACTGGCCAGTGTCTGTAGTGACTCGTGGTTAACTTCACCCCAGCCTGCCTGACGTGGTTTAGAGTCTCGGATATCACTTTTTCCGGTAGAAAATAAGAATCGAAGAAGAAGCCAAGCTGTACCCGCTGGTCATCTCCAAATGGCGCTTTCTCAGCAAGGTCATCAATCTGTGGCAACAGCCAATCAGGCTGGGGAGAATGGTCAAGCACAAAGGAAGACTCTGTCCATTCTGCAGCACGCAGTGGCATGACTCCGTAGCAGAAGATAGACCGTATACCTGATGCAATAGTGGCGCTTAGAGCTGCTGACCCGTGTTCGGGTTGAGAGGCCATGTGTACGTTGTCGACGACGCATGTTGTTCCAGAGTCAAGTGCTTCAAGACACCCGGCTAGCTGGCCCCAAAAGATGTCTTTTGAGGTAAAGTTGAAGCTTTGAAGGTTGGCTGGGAACATGTCAGGCTTTTATATCCGCAACATTTAAGTGCACCTACCTTGAAGCATGTAGTCTAGCATAGTATAGTCTCCGAGAATCCCCTTGAGCTGACTTTGCCACATATGATGATGCGCGTTGATAAATCCAGGAGATATTATCTTGCCCTCGCAGTCGATGACAGAAGCACCATTGGGCTGGATGATACCCTTGTCAATCTCAACGATGCGACCCTCTGCAATAAGGATGTCGGTGTTCCTAAGGACAACAACATTGTCATTCTCATCGTGTTGAAGAACAGTTCCGTTCTTGAGAAGTAATTGATCGTTCATTTTATTGAGATACTATAGAGATTTATTGATTCGACATGGGCCAAAGTCAGTGACCAATTTATACATTACCAATTGTCGGGGATATTTACAACCGGATACGCGGGGTCGGCAAATTGGTTCTGAAGTTCGGGCATAACTTACGGGCTGAGCTGGATTTTCCGTGCACTAAAATCACTTCGTCAAAAGGCTTGCAGACCACTCCGTTTGAAAACGGAGTGCCATAACGGTTTCCAGTTGTGGCTGAGCCCCATTTAGTTAGCCAGCGCTGAACCGAATATCTCTCCTGGGAGATTAGATAAGGACTCAAAGATAAGTGTCTAATCTAATCGTTGCATCCATTCTAAGTGAGGCTACCCTAAATATATGTTGATCCAGGGAGATATATAATTTTCAACAAAATTACTGAGCTTATATATCAATCGCTACAAGTAATCTTATGCCTAGGACTCCTCAGCCTAACCTTAATATTTTCAACCAAGAAAGTTTCCAATTAAATGTCATAAAATATACTTGTGTCATTCAATGCCAAGTCTGAAGCAAACACTATATATGGCTTGATTAAACACTGTTGACTACAAGGCAGTAAGAATTCAATCAACAGATGATAGATCTCTGAAAGGCTCCCCAAGCGAAAGCTCAGCCAGTCACAGTAATACCAAGCCAAAGTGATTGCATTAGCTTCAAGCTCAGACTAGCATCACGGCGAAGGAACCATGTCAGCTTACGAGTGTTTAAGGTGATAAGTTACAACGTTATTTTGCTACACCCTTCTGAGATACCCAGCCACGTGACAAATCCCTAGCATTGACGATGGCATGGCCTGCGATCTGGATCAGACCAAAGCCGCCTGCAGTAACCGCATATGCAAAAGGCCAGTGATCGTCAAATATCATTGACCAGCTTGGCAAGGTTGCTGTAGTCGCTAAAGCGGCTTGTCGGGTCAAATGGTGTTGGAACGATGATAAAAACGGTATGGTCACCATGAATTCTGCAACCCACACGTGTCGGTTAAGCCCGGCTTCCAAAGCTACTGCTGCACTCTTTGCTTAGGCTAACGTTAAGAAGATTAATCTACGGACCTCACGTGGCCACTAGAAGAATTCGAATGTCCTTGGAAGCATTTTATGGCAAAAGGCTACAAAGGGGTTAGACTCAGATCCGAAATTACCTCGACGACTACGGTAGGCAGCTAGGTAATCTCACGAGGATGGGATGGGATTTCGCTAATCACATTCCAAAGCAATTTTCTCCAAATTTTCATCCACCTTGCCAAGCCCCAACGTGCATTCCCTCCATCGGTGCTATCGTTGCGACAAACACAGACCAGGGGCCGAGGTACGTCGCCCACACCAAGAAGGATCTCTTCCATTCGTCCTTGGAGTGTTTGATCGGATTCCCATCGACCCCTTTATGTTGTCAATTGCGCGATATTAATCAACGCGTTTGGGTTGCTTCACGCCTGGGTAAAGATTAACCCTAAAGTTGCAGGCATCATAAATGGGCCAGATGCAATAGATCTGTGACTTTGAGTCAGGCTAGTCTACCCAAATCATTACGAGCGAGTGCCAAGGCACAACCCAAACAGGTGACACAGGAAGCTATCCCTGCTCATGTGCAGTCTTGCAGCACATGGCATGCATGCATGGCTAAGATCAAAACATCACACAACCTCCGCAATGATACACAGTTAATCTCAAGCTGGACTTTCAAGCTACAGTCATTAATCGTGCCACCTTCCTAGAATTCCCTCTGCCCGGCGTACAACCTTGACTTGGTGGCTTAACGGTACCATGTAGCCACAAACCACAAGAGGTAGCAAGATGAGGCCAACAACTCATCATCAGCCTTGCAACTCTCAACCTCAACTAGACGAATAATGCCGATGCCGGTCAATAGCGTGTCTTGGACGGTGTCTAAAGGCCCGAATAGCCCAGAGCCTTGAGCACCCATTAACGCCTCTATAGCGAATTGAAGACCTGCCCGGGAGATCTACGCAGGAGCCGCTTGACATGCTAAGCTTATTTAGTGAAGCCATCAACGGCCGTATTGTCGGTCCGACCTCCACAGCTCTCCACAACATCTAGACCGTATCTAGTCAAATCGTGGGCACAACTCTCTTAGCGCCCTAATCCAAGACTGCGACTGGCTGACTTTGTGCATCCCCCACTCATAGTTTGTTTTATGGTTCTTCCCCAGACAGGTCTCGATTCATGGGCCCGGCTTAGGCGATGCCGCCAGGGTCACTTGGACTACTGGCCAACAAGAAATTTTTCGCAAGTTAGGGTCATCAAGACATGGAGAAGCTTGTTTACTCCGCTGGAGTGCTGCTTATCCTCCACACTGATCCGACTTTAACCCCAAGTCTGGGGATTCCGAGAATGAGGAGTGTTGGGGAAAGTGGATTTCACTCCTTTCTTAGTGTGTCGACGCGATAGAGTATGGGCTGTCTTTTAGTGAAGGTCTGGGGCGAAAGTTTGGTATAAAGATCAGCTTGGATCACCTCCAAGCACTTCTTGTTCATCAGCACTCATCTCCTCATCAATCAATTCAATCTCATCAGCTTCCATCTGATAAGTTTAGACTTCTTTGTCTTTTCGCATCTCTTATCACCATGGCTGGCGGTGCTATTCCCTCCGCTGCACCTCAGCTGGCAGGCGGTTACCTGACTGGCCGCGCTCTCGTCTACCCTCTCTCTCTCGTCATCTCTCTGTTCTTCCTTTGGGGATTCTCCTACGGTCTCCTCGATGTCCTCAACAAGCATTTCCAAACTGTTCTTGACATCAGCCGTCTCGAGTCCACTGGTCTTCAGGTCATGTACTTTGGCGGTGGTTACCTCCTCTTCTCTCCCATTGCCGCTGAGGTTCTCAAGCGCCGAGGCTACAAGCAGACCATTCTGATGGGTCTTTCACTCTACTCTCTTGGCGCTATCCTGTTCTGGCCTGTTGCCAAGTCTGCTGAGCACACCTCTAACGGCAAGGCGGTATTTGGCGGTTTCTGCGCTTGCACCCTTATCATCGCCTGTGGTCTTGCTACTCTTGAGACTTCTGCCAACTCTTACGCTGTTGTTATCGGCCGCCCTGAGAGCGCCTCAGCTCGTCTCCAGTTCTGCCAGTCTTGGAACGGTGTTGCCTCTTTCATTGGTCCCCTGATCGCCTCCAAGTTCTTCTTCACCGGCGAGAACCAGAACGATCTCACCAACGTCCAGTATGTCTACCTCGCTGTCGCCTGTGCTGGTGCCGCTGTCGGTGTCCTCTTCTTCTTCGCCAAGCTTCCTGAGGTCTCTGAGGCTCTCATCGAGGATGAGGCTGGTCATGGCAACGAGTCTTCCATCTGGAAACAGTGGAACATGTGGTTCGCCTTCGGTGCTCAGTTCTGCTACGTCGGTGCCCAGGTTACCATCGCTACTTTCTTCATCAACTATGCCCACGAGAACGGTGGTGTTACCACCGCCAACGCCAGCAACATGCTTAGCTACGCTCTCATCACCTTCACCGTCGGCCGATTCGTCGCTACTGGTATCGCTGTCTTCCTAAGCCCCGAGTTCATCATGATTGTCTACTCTTGCTGTGCTATCGCTCTTACTGCCTACTGCAGCGCTGGTGAAGGTATCGCCTCTGTCGGGGTTCTTATTGCCATTTTCTTCTTCGAGGCCCCCATGTACCCTACTATTTTCACTCTCGGTACTGCCAACCTTGGCCGACACACTCGCCGAGCTGCTGGTATCCTCGTCATGGGTGTTTCTGGCGGGTAAGTCTTATATGCAAGAGCTTAAAGAGAATTGCGCTAACAAAAACAGTGCCGTTTTCCCTCCTATCCAAGGAGCTATTGCTGATGCTAAGGGTACTCGTATTAGCTACGTCGTCCCTACTATCGGCTTCGTCTACGTCCTCGGCTACGTCGCTGTTTGCTGGGTTCGTGGTGGCATGAAGGTCCTTGCTCAGAAGGCCCCTGAGCCTCACGTCGAGGAGATCACCTATAACGAGAAGAACGAAGTTGTCGTTGAGCAGCACGAGAAGAATGCCAGCAACATGGCTTAGATACAAGGGATGGAACAAAAGAATAACAGATTTAATTAGAAACATCCTAAAGGTTGATGGCTTTTTGCGATACATAGTGCATGGAAGCACAAAGAGAACGAAAATATAATGTTTATGATTATTACTCCTTCAATAACTTGTTCACTATGCCTCTGGTACAGTCACAGTCTTTCAGCCCAACAGATGTCCTAACTGCTCTGTAGTTCGGGCGAATGATCCGCCGGCTGCAGGCTATCGAAGACAAGAACACTAGAATGAGAGGTTATATTAAAGGAGGAAGATGTCAAAACTAAGTGTCAGAGTCATGCTGTCTATATACATATGGGTAATCCGCGTGAACATGAGATCGAACACGTGACCACCCTGGTGTTCAACACCTAAAGCCATTGATAGTGTCTGCCCATCCAATCTCATCTCGAAGTCCACAATTGATCATGCTGTTCGTATCAAAGAGACTCGGATCACACCAAATGGAATGCAATTTGCCAATCTTCTTAGCCGCAGCCTCGATTCTTTGCCATCCAATCCCAACACAGCGGCGTCGTCCGAGCCAACGTTACCATCGCCTTCGCTTTAGTGTGCCTATTTTATTATAACCCGCCCTGCAGGTATTCAATGTTTCTCTCATACTCAGGTTTTGGGGAGCTTTAAAATTATATGAAACACCCATAGCTAACAAAACGATAGGATAGAAGAAAGTAGGTACAAGAGGATTGCAACGATCAGACACGGGATGACTTGAGATAAGGATAAAGTTGGGTTATACAAAGGTGGATGTCATAGATTCTCAAGGCCATATATTCAAAGTATTTTCAGTGTGCAGGCAGCGACATGTCACAAAAACGGAATGGGAAACGAGTTTTGTCCTCAGATTGCTTCAGATTAATTAAGCAAAGCTAAATGACTGCGAGCACAGTTCCAGACTATCCCCTTCCTCATCCAGCAATAAAACTTGATGCGATCAACAGGACTCTTTTATACATGAAGGTCGACCAAAAAACCGGCAACCTCTTCCCTCCACTTCCTGGTCCTCCGTTCATTCTAACATCGACAAATCCAAGCAAAATTCGAATCAGATCCTCAAAGTACACACTTAAGCGGAGCAAGGAGAGTTGGCAGCCTGGGCACCGGGGGCACCGGGGAAACCACCCTGGCCGCCCTGAGGGAAACCACCCTGCTGGGGAGCGGGAGCGGGAGCGCCACCCTGCTGGGGAGCACCACCCTGAGGAGCACCGGGGGCGGGAGTGTTCTCAGCGGGAGCATCGTTGCCACCGGCGGGAGCGGCACCACCAGCGGAGGTAGTACCAGCCCAGACCTTGGGGCCGGGGAAGGGGAAGTCCTTAGCACCGTTGTAGATGGAGAAGTTGGCGTAGTCATCGGTCTCCTTGTAGGCACCGGGGAACTTGACCATCTCGGCGTCGACCTTGCCGGAGCCACCACCGGTGACGGCAACCTGCATGCAGGAGACGTAGTGCTCGGGCTGGTTGACGTGGGATCGGTGGACACCAATGTGCTCGACACGGAGGAGGTACTGGCCGTCGGGGGTACCCTCGGGGATCTTGACATCGGCGGAGGGAGAGTCGTAGTTGCACCAGGCGTCCTTGGTGAAGTCGCCGCTGGGGTTGCAAACACCCTCCTCCATGATCTTGAACCAGTCACCGTCACCCTTGTAGGACTTGACATCACCACCAGCGTCGGACATGTAGGCCAGGGTAGGTCCGGGGTGGCCCATCTTACCACCGACACCGAGCTTGAAGGTGATCACATCACCAGCCTTGACATCGGCGACCTCAGTAGTGGCACCCTTGGTGGCGGCACCCTGGTTGCAGACGATGTCCTCACCATCAGCGAAAGAGTTGTCGCGGATGTCGGCGGGAGGGTTGGAGGAGAACTTGATGGGGTTGTACTTGGTAGCACGGGTGAAGTCTCGGATGTACTGGAAAGGAGCAGAGTCCTTACCGTTGACGGTAGCGACCTCGAAGAAGTAGTGGGCAGAAGCGACCTGCGTGAGGGCAGCAAGGGCGATGGTAGAGAACTTCATATTGAAAGATTGGTAGTGTTGAGGATAGTAAAAAGTTGCTTGGTTTGCTGGAGACTGGCTCGGTTGATTGTTGTGAACGAAAGAAACGAGAGACTAGCTCTTCGAAAGAAAGACTGAAGTGAATGAAAGTAGGATGAAGATCTGTTGATGGAGAGGAAGGAAAAAGTTGAGAAGGACACGGCAAACAAGATGCCTTTATAGATTTTGGATCTCGAATTGTCTTGTCATTCTTTGAACCATACAGCAGGGATATTCTGCCCAAGACAGTCGGGAGTTACTCCAGAACCAGAATTCATCCGCCCGTATCAAGTGCCCTGCCCATGGTTTTGCCCCAATTTACTCAATATCAAACGCTCGAGAGAAAACATTTCATCCCCATCAGTTAGAATCCCTGAATTCTGCCCTTTACTGACCAATCTTACCAAAGTTTTTTCCTCTGCCCCTTGCCTCGTAAAGTAATGTTACAGAGTTCGGCGAGCGGTTAGGGGTTGTTTCAGTGGACATTGAATATCGCACCAATCAACAACGCTGTTTAATTTAACCAGGGTTCTCTTTTATTTTAGTTTCGCCTATTGGATCGGCTCTGGTCAAACAAGTTTAAAAAGAAACATAAAATTTTAACTTGATTGACATCTTAAATTCACATCATAGTAACTAGTTGAATGAGACTCAAACTGCAATAATTGCAATTCTCTCACGCAACAGATGATAATATGCTGCTGTTGAATACATGCTAGAAACTCGAGGCTGTCGAGGACCCTCATTCAATCTTACGACCGACGGTAACTCTGCGGCGTAAGGCGGGGACAAATTCAAAAGACGAAGAGGCCATGAAACGCTAATTTCGGTCAAGGGGGGTCTGCAGCTCTTGGCGACAAGGATCTGGAAACGACGTCGTGAATCTGAGTAGTGGACCTGACCCCTAGCTGGTGATCTTAGCTTTCAAGCTGACCGCTACAGAGCTGTCAACTCTATAACTCTATTCTCTGTAGTTCGTAGACATTGAGCTCCATGATTAGTGAAAGTAATAGAATACGGTTTAACTGCCGCCAATAGCAGTTGTACTGATAGCTTTGATAGGAGTTTTGTTATTCCTCACTCCAACAATATCCCCTATTCCCTGACAGGACCTGCTAATCTTGCTGTCAAATTTGCCAAGACCTTTGTCAGCTTTTTCCTCCGATGATAACTCAAAACATGAAACTACCTAACCGTTGAAGCGCACCATCAGGCCGGTTCTCCACCACGGGATCAACCATGGAGAGCACGTCTGATGTTGAGAGTTACCAGACAATGGGCCGATACTGAAACAGTAACTTTTGCGATTAACTAATCGTTGGTTGATGCTGTCATTGGTCTTCTAACTGTCTGTTCAGTCAAGCCACAAGTGCACCTTGTTGATCCATGCGTACGGTGACAGATGCACTAATTTTTAGTAAAACTCAGTGTCTTCTTTGGCGACCTATTCTGGTAACGGCTTCAATGACGAACCTACAGCCTCGTGCATTGACTATTCGACGGGCCGCTTAAGTAAACAATTGCAGGCGCCCACTTGTTTCTGTAGGGTAACGTCGTGAACAGTGATCTGGCCTTGCTGCACATGAGGCGCTTATGGTTTCAGCAGTACCAAAGAAGCAAGCTTTGACGCCGTGAATAAACAAGTCATGAGCTTAAGAAGAACGTCTTCTATAGCGAATATGTCATTCTAACGTTCAAATTGAATACACTTTGAGATTGAGAAAGCTCTCGAAACGCTGAAATCTCCATCGCCTTTGTGCCTAAATTGCCTTGAATGCTTTCCAGGTTGGGGGTCTTGGCAGGGGCCACAGATAAGCTTATTGAGTGTAGGGTTGGTGGGATGCAATTGTTCAAAATTCCATGCATTAGCTTCAAGGGGCACTCGGCTCTTTGACGATCGCCAATGGTGCCAATCAATCTGTGACCATGCCATATGGTAACTACGCGCGATCTATCAGCTGGAATACCACTCAAAACCATACAGAGCATCATAGAACACATATTAACTCCTTAACTGGCCATTGTATTAATGTATCAGATGGTCCAAGTCTGATCGAACAATTCGAAGTCTCAATATCATGCACCCTTGTAATATCTGAATAGCAATTTTCAGATGCGATTCGCTGGCAGTCAATACGAGTTTCACTGCAACACCTAGATACGAATAACAACTCTACAGAGGAACATCCACTGATCACAATGAGATTTCTTTCCTATCAGCATGGGTAATGTTGCAAAGACAAAGCGGTGAGGTTCACTTACTGCTGAGCAACAAGATGGAAAGCTTTGGCATTACAATCCCAGCACCCTCCCCTTACACTGGTACTGTAGTATTCTTGGCCAACAATAACGTGAAGGTAATATACCCAAGCCCATCAACAATTGACGGAACCATTTCACCGTCAGAAAAAGATTGCCCTCATTGTCGATCTATCCCACTTCAAGATAATATGAAAGAAACCATTCTTTCTCCTGATAAGACCCTATCACAGGGGAGCAAGGAGCCACTGTGCGGGCTATGAATAGTACGGAATCTGGGGTTCCAAATTGGATTATGGGACTCTCCCTATTACCCGTTCACATTGAGGATAGTAACAGTAAAGGGGCAAGTAGCAACAGTGGAACAAACCGTGAGCGGTTAGGTCCGGGCATTTAACAACGGGGTACCGGTCCATCGGAACGAGCGTAATTCCGCCAGTGATTACGCTTAAATACCCCTGCACAATCATCCTTGCCATTAGATAATTTTATCCTTCCTATTTTCTAATCATAATTCCCGTATTAAACATGTCCGCTGCAGGGATGGAATTACACGTCTTGATGAGCTGTCATTCAATGACTGTTGGCTTGACCTTCCGTCGCAAATTGATAGGTTTACGACGCAGGACTCTATCAAGATGAGACGACGAGTGGCAGAGTCGAATGAGGGTCTAGGACCGCGATTCTTAGAATGATGACTACATTATCACTGACTGGTCAAGTACGACCAACACTCTGAAGTTTGCTTGTCGTTCTTCTCTAGGGTAGTTTTGACGTTCCTAGCAATTGAGCATGCAGCATCATCTCGTACCAACAACATAATCTTTGTACTATCGTGTGAAGGATGCCTTTAAGAGTCATACATAAATAGAATAGCCAAATTTGCATCATTATCGTAATACAAAATGTATGGATTAATGGCTTCAAAGGTTAAACAATTATGCTGGCACATTCTTGATAGGGCTCCATCAGTCACCGACATGATTGAACATAGACACGGTTAAGTTTCGGATAAGAGATATACCGCCAGATCCAGCTTCATCGATGTTAACCATGCCACAGATGTTTCAGTAGTTTCAGTACTAGTATAAGCAGTCATAATTTCTGCAACCTGGACAAGGAACAAGCAAAACTCGCCATCCCGAGTGTTATCTGAAGATTGCTGGTGATCTGTGTTCTCTTGACCATCTCAACAGAACTGTTGGCTGTGGTTCTCGCTGGCGGAGAGGCACGTTGCACGTCTAGTCAGAGGTCAGATCGTGTGTAAGGATGTGTCCTGCTCTTATCGTATCTTATCTTATCAGTCACGACGCCCTCGACGCCAGCGAATAACGTCGTGACGCCACAAACCGATCTCGTGAGGATGTTTAGTGTGGCGTTTAAGCCCAGGTACCAACCGTGGTGGAAATAAAAGGCACACTAAGTCATAAATAATCTCCAAGTTGTTTCTGATGAACAGTGCGGTAGATGATACGCTCAGCTACCAGTGTAACTCTCAGCTGGGGCGTGCCGTGCTAGCGGTGCGCAAAAAGACTAGATCTGGCGGTGAGGGAGACAGAAATATCCAGTAGTCTACAATATTCTTTCAGTCACACAACAGACCCCTTTCCCCGGCGGAGCCACACTTTGCCGGCCACTCCTTAGAGCCGCAGACCGGAACTCCGACTTCCAAACCGAATCAGCAAAGGCCATATCTCGAAAGATCAAACCATCTGATTCCCAACCCGGCTCTTTCATTCAACTTGTCGGGGGTGTCAACCTATACATCTATGGTGGTATCATTGAGGCTGGAAGAAGTGCAAACTGCATAGCCCAACCTGGAGGGATCATCGGACGCAGAGACGGCGCGGTTTACGCTGCCACCTATGATGGCTTGGGTATCTGGGTTACTCATATCAGGAGAGTGAACCGCAAGGTTGACTTGATGCTTTGGCTGATGGTGCCCGCTGTTGCCGGTTTGCTAGAGCTCGATCTCATTAACCAAAACATCATATATGATTCAACTTCACTTCAACCGATCAATGGTTGATCCAAAGCATCATACTCTACGTACCAAGATATCTGGGTAGATCTCAGCCTCGTCGCAGGCGAGCAACGCGTCGCGTTTGTGTATTTGGAGTTCCACAACGGCACCATGAGCACGTCACAATGCTCACGGCTCATTGAAGCCCTCGAGATTGTCGCTTCTATTGAGCCTTTCAATACCGTCGTGATGACGACCATTCTTTATCTTACCTTGAACGCTGTGGGCCTAAAAGTGCCAGGCATATCATCCGAGACATGCTGCCCCTTCGGGGCTTGCGACAGCAAGATTCCATGAATTTGGCGAGATGGACACGGACTTTTGGAGCGCAAGATCAGAAAAATACACCTAGCGATGGCGAGACTTCGTCCGCAAGGCCAAGCTGGCAAAAGCACCCTACAGCTTTGCTACTCACAGGAGACGTGAGGGAGATGTTGACGAAGAGGAGGCGGACTCTTTTGATGACGTCGCAAAATACGAGGTAAAGGCTCCGCACGAGATCATAGAACAGAGCCTGCAGATAAAGGATGTTTCTTTGGTGATTCATCAGGAAAAGGTCAAGTCTTACGGCGATGGGGTAGCCATCACTCGAAATCGTTTGGAGAGACACGAGGTGTGTGGGATGGTAAGCCTATGTTGTTCTCTTGTTACTGTGAAGTTGGTACTACGGTTTGTTCTTAGCATCCGATATAGTACAGTAACTTGGGATCATCTCAATAAAGAGCTTCCCATATTTCGTATCCAGTTGCATGCCTTTGTACTATGATCTCATATGTCAAACAACACATAAATACTTCTTTAACATCACCCCGAAAACTCAAACGTCACTCCTCGACCTCGGACATGTGGCCGTTGGCATACCGAAGAACCTCACTCACAGAGAAACACAGGCTCCCCAGTGTTTCAGCGGGAACAGCGTCGAGATTTTGACTGCCCAGAATATCCAGAATAGCGAGTTTCGCGCGGAGGGCTTGTACCTCGTTTGCATCCTTCGCGATGATTTGGTCGTACTCATCGATGCTTTCTTGCAAGGACGCGATCCTCTCAAGCGTCTCGGCATGCTTTTCCCCATGATCCTTCTCTTCATCCTCCAATACCTGCCAGCAGTTTTTGGCGTTGTCTCTATTTCGGATAGCTTCAGCCAGCTTATTGGCACTCTCCTCATGAGTGTCGAGGATCAGCTGTGAGCACTCGCCCCTGAGCTGGTTGATCCTTTTGGCCATGGTGTCTACAAATGATTCAGCTTCGTGAAGTCGTTTCTGCGACTCGTTGTAAGTTTCCATAGCTTGTTGACGGGCGCAATCCTTTTCCTGCGCGCTTATATAACAGACATCGCGTTGCCGCTCATCTTTCTCGTCCGAACATAGGTTTCTGATTCTTTCAGTCTTCTGAATACGTTCGCTTACAGCTTGGATCTTGCGGTTGATCGAGATTCGAAGAGAGTTTTCCTGTAAGTAAAGAGGTTAGCAAGGTGTTCGCAAACTGTATAATTAATGACTAACAACTCGACTAATCGCAGGATCTGCGTCGAAGACATCCTGCGAGCTAAAACGTTCCTTCAGTTCACTATCACATGTAGAGTCGGGGCCAGTCGCAAGTCGAGTGCGCTTTCGAGAAATCGGTTGCTGAGGCGTCCAAGTTGAGCTCATAGGCCTTCCAGCGAGTTGGGAGCGTCTGAGGGCGTTCTCAATATCTTTGTCAGACTCGGCTTCACTATCGCTGACCTCCCCGCTGCGTTGTCTTCTCAAGATCCATTTCCGGGCCAACTTGCAGTCTGCTTCCAGAACTTTTGGCTGCTCTTGCCATGTATGGGAGCGTCCTCTCTTGTCCGACAAACCGACCAGGAAGGTTCGGAACTCGTTGAGAGATACTTGGGAGGTAGAGCAGCACACGAGCTCTATGACTTTAGCTAGCTCAGTGATACAAGGGTAAGTCCAGTCCTGGGTGTTTGGCGTAAAGTTTGAAGGTAGCCATTCCCATGGCCATTGGCCGGTTGCTTTTCGAATTCTTCGATAGGTTTCGTGAGTTTTGTTTCTCGGTGGAGTGCCGCGGTCAAGATATCCAAGTTTGTCGTACGGCGCGGGAATCCCCAGGCGTGGTGTTGCCATATTGGAGGCAGCGCTCGATAGATGAGCTCAGATAGAGAGAAGAGATGAAATGTGACTCATTTAATCATCCGAAATAAGTATCCCGATGCCATAAATAATAAGAGAAAGAAAAGGCTCGATGTCAAGCGGGAAAAGGGAAAAGAATTAGGTAGAAACGTGAAGAAAGGGAAAAAAGCAAACATTCATTTCCTTGTTCTTTGTTCATTGGTGGGCGGAACCTGCAGCCGAGCGCCACTGGTGTAACGCCGATGATGGTACGCGTTGAGAATGAAGGGGAAGACCAACATCCCCTTTGACTACCATGGCTACTTAAGTTTAAAGGATAAAATATTTGGCAGTCTAAGGAATGCTATCCTAGTGGCTATTAATCCATATATCTCAACACTAACGACAAATCATCGATGAAGTGTCCATCTCCTCATCAAGGCTTCTTACCCCAGATGAAATAGACGGGGAGATAGACATGTATAGATGGATCTCGAAGCTCCTTCTTGGTCTTTGCCATGAGAACCTGCACTTCTTCATGACCCCATCCAAGAACCTTGCCCAAAAGCATGGGTGTATAGGAATCAATAGCCGCACAGGATTGGATGACTTGACACTTCCCAACCTCTTTGAGAACTGGGTCCTTGGGCCAGCCACCAATCGGGATCTGAAGAATTGTCAGTAAACTCATAAACGGGTTGGTCAACAGGTCTTAGCTTACCTTGCGAATCTCCTCATGCACGTCCACAAAGCCTGTCTTGATCATCTTCTCCTTCCATCCCGGCACACAGTCAATCGGCTTGCCGAACTTGCTACTGCTTTCACGAATGGCCTTAGCCCATACCTCGGCGTTGACTGCCTTTTTGATCGAGTCGTCGTCTGACTTGAAGAACCCACGCTGAGCCTGCATCTCTAGATATCCGCCGCTGCTTAGATTTTGGAACGCGCGCTCAAAGAACTTCTCCTCATTGGCGATACATCCTTCCAGCTCACGAGCGTGGATATAGTCGAAGGGCTTTTTGTACACCCATGGATCTTCAAAGTCATCCACTTCGAATACACAGTTGGCGGGAGTCCTTCAAATGGATTGTCAGTGTGTATTATGCGAGAAGGGTTGCGCTGGACATACCAAGCAGGCTGAATAGGACTAAGGTCTGTTCCGATGACTTCTGCTGAAGGATGCTCACTATTTACGAAATGAGTAACTTTGCGCCTCTTCAGCTCGTGAGAAGTAACTGCTTACTCGGCGAAATCGATAGCCCAGATGCCAGTGCCGGTGCCCAGATCAAGGACACGTTGCGGGTTACCACTGATTGGTGCAGTATGGAGCTTCGCATGCAAAAGTAGACTGTAAATATGGTGAACTAGATCCATTCGGTTCTGCTCTTCATCATCGTTGGGCTTTCAAGTGTCAGCATACATCGGGCTTGTGTGAAGGAGGATGGACGAACCACTAGATAGGTGCCTTCGTGGAAAGCATGGTAACGGCGACCATTCTAATTTACTGTGAGTGATCATAACTTGATCAGACTCGCAAGACTAACCTCATATCTAAACCATGTTAGCCCAAATGTCAAGTGTGATAGTATGATTATTTAAGCCATACCTATAGCTGAAAATGCTCGATTTGAGAGATGTTAGGTAACTTGACGAGCCGTCTCTACAAAGATTTGTTAGTAATGCATGGCATTCGAATTCGATTCTGCGAGACGCACCCAGTTTCCAAAGTGGAATCACTGTCTGCGGCATCGTCCTAGGCCATGAGTAAGCTTACATCGTCTTCCTATTTGCATCGAGTATTTTACCTCTGCTTCCAAAAGCCCGGGGACATCTTCAGGTCGCTCGGTTGGCGCTTGGGCAACATGAGAAGCCATGATTAACACTTCTGTCACTCCAAGACTGTGATAGACAATGTCTCGGAGCATAGGTTGGGTAGCCCCGCCTCTTTATGGGAATGGTTACCCGCAGACTCTTCAACGTAACAGCATGTTGGCTGTTCAGAAAGATCAGATCAGATGTTGGTTCATGACTCCACTCAGTGGATGCATGGCAGGAAATATGTTACCATTTAGGATACCTCCGGTATAATCCGGCTTCTGGGTCCGGACCCTGTTGATCAACTTGGTTCCCGCCCCGGCCTCTGCCCGTGATTGTCAACTAGAGAGTTTCGGGAAGCCATAAAAAAGATTGAAAGTGGAGTATGAGTCAATGACCTCGGGGTTAATGTATTAGTTTCAAGAGAAGCGCTTCTCGACTGCTCGATGAACAGCTTGAAACGGCCCATGCGTGGCAAGGAACAGATGTGGAGATGTAGTGAGGGTCTGTCTGAACGCGACCTCATGCAACCTTCTGTCCAACAAACGTGTTGGTCGCATCAAAATCCAGCTCTGGATACGGACACGCTGCTTCTTTCGGCGTCACCATAAATGGAAGGCGTATTAGCCCTGTTCATTTCGACAAAACCCTGGAAATATTCACGAGTAGCTGATACATGACAATGCAGCGGCCTCACTGAGAGCATGAAAACCCATCTCAAAAGGCAGATGGGTACGAGGAAGAGTTTATCACTTAAGTCTAAAAGAGTGATTTACCGGGAGCTATTTTCTAGTGCTTGGGACAGTATGGGTGAGGGTGTAGGGTAAAGAAGCATCGAGGAGAAACAAGGCTTTTGTAGGAAACCTATGAATGCTCTATCCTTGAGGATAGATGTGGTATTATGTTCGTGAGTGTAAATCAACGACTGAACTATATATAACGTATATAATAAGCGAGCGTCGCAGACAAGCAAGCGTCACACTTTTCATTACATCCTTCATTATATAGATAATAAAATTGCCATAACACAGCTAATCAATTAAAACTACTCACTATACTTATCTCTAGATACCTCAGGAACTACCTGATAGATCCTTATATTATGCCCAGTCTCGCTGCATATACTATAGCGCTAAATACCCAGTCCTACTGACCTTCCTTAACCACCACTTTATAATAATTTGGCTATTACCTATATATTAATATCTATTTAATTAATTACTTATAACCCTTCCTATATAGTTATAACCCCTCCTTTTTATAGTTTAATTCTTTTTTATCTATAGTATTAGCTTAATATCCTATTTAGCTTATT